>QXVZ01004770.1:1162-119251 GCA_008931825.1 Phallusia fumigata
AATGACGTCATTGCACAACGTAAATTCAAACGTGGCATCTACGTCGTCTGGAGTCGACACTTTTACGTAAAAATAACGTTTAGATGTACGTATAAATAACGTCATTGTACAAGGTAAAATAACGTCATGGTTTACGTTTTAAAAACGTAATTTTAAACGTTCGTAGTTACGTTTTGTAAACGTGTAAATAACGTAGTTGTACAACGTAGATTCGAACGTCGCATCTACGTCGTCTGGAGTCGACACATTTACGTAAAAAAAACGTTCGGTTTTAACGTCTTATCGACCAAACATAACCAAAAATCTACGTCGAAAGGACGTCAAATTGTTAGCTGGGTGGTTGGTATGTATGTAAAAAATAACAACCTGAGTCCGAAACAGATGATTTGCTGATGTTATAAAACCGTAGTTTTGGGATTAAACTTACGTTTTTAAAACACTCTTGTTCATTTGTTTGTTTGTTGTTGTGAAAAAAAACAACCTGGCCTATTGCAAAGACGCACGTAAATTTTAAAAAAATTGGGATCACATCAAAACGCCGTAACAATAATACATCACGCAATTGCGTCATTACCTGCGTTCTCGGGTTTCATGCCGATCAATAATCGAAACCCTCGAGCCACTGCACGCGGTAAGGCATTAAGTTGAGCTGAACGATTTGCCATAACAGCTTAGCTGATGTTTTTATTACAGCGAGTAACGCACATGACACTGAGTCTGCTTTGTAAACGAGCTTTGTGCATTGATCGCGGTGATTCCATTGGAAAAACCGTCGGAAAGATGAAAAACATTCGGAAAAATGATTTTTAAATCAAAGACATGAGTATCGCTCTAAACCAGTGGTCCTTAACCTCTTCCTTGTTGGTATCCCTTTTAAATCACCAAACAGTTCTCGAATCCCTGTCTGTAATTTCTGGAAGTAATTATTGTTTCTATAACAAAATTTTTTTGGATGATGTTATAGTTATAATGCAGTATCTATATAATCGGTCCAATGGTTCAGTATCCTCGCACCCCCTTTGAAACAGATCTTGTACCCCTTAGGGGTACAGGTACCCCTCGTTAAGAACCCCTGCTCTAAAACGTTTGTGGTTTTGTCTTTTTCGAAAGACCTACATTTGATGCTGCCACTAGGTGATACTTTTAGGCAAATACGTGTAAATAGCGCTCATTGTGAGTGAAGGATAACAGCGATTCGGTGTTGTTGATATTCTCAACAAAAACATGGCTGTCATACACTTTTACCAACCAACAACAGATCACAGGTAAAAACATCAACAATCGTTATGTTTACGTTTGTTTTGTTGAAAAACAGGAAACGTCTTAATCACCGGATACCGCTTGTAAACAATAAGCATGTTATTGTTATTGTTGAGCCCATTAGTTATTGTGTATTGTCTGCTTGGTATACTGTGCCAGCCGAAACGTCTAAAAATATTGGCTGTGTCGGGGATGTGCTATCATTATCCGATATCGACAAACGTTCCGCATTCATGCCACAAAACGCCCAAGATCTTGTTTAGTCAACGACATTTGGCGCTTAATAATTAATGAGCTGGCTCCGTATTGTTTTCAATCGTGTAGCAGTGTTTGCAAATAAATTCCCCAAAGCGGGTCGATTTTATTTGCATTAAGCTTCGAATGCATCTGTGCAAGGCTTTGTCGAGTGTGTGTAAATGTTGCCAGCACAAATGCAAATCAATTACATTGAGGGCTTTAAATCACTTAGCGACTTCGAATTGACTATGCACACCCAACGTCTTCCTTGGGGAACATACGGTAAAGGATCATGTGAGCTGCAACACCAAATGCAGCGCGTTAGTAAATGCAAATGGACCAGGTTCGTATTCGTAAGAACGTTGGTTCTAAACGCAGCTTTATTTCTTGTGTTCTTGGGTAACAAATAAGACGGGGTTAATCGAAACCAAAGTCACCGATTTTTACAAACAAAAGTAAATTAATGTTTCACAAATAAATGTTACGGAATTTCCTTACAATAGGCAGTTCGACGGTCGACTTATTACAAACTTACGCGTTGCTCTTCAAATCACGGTAAAATGATATTAACTAACCAAACTTCCACAAAAACAAGCGTAGTGTTACTAAGAACAGTGATTTTGACAACAGCGACAACCTTTCTCTATAGTTTACATGACAGGCTTACAGCAGCGGATGCCGGGCCCCGACGCCATCACAGTTTTCCAGCCATTTACGTTCGTGGCTTACGCGGCTTACGAAAGGTAATCCGATCCCGATGCTGACGACATTCTGAGCGAATCTGTGAGTTGGCAGACGCGCCGAATGTGCCGTTACGAACACCAAGAGCGTGTGCTGATAATCATGCAGTACAACCACGTCCTGCACCAACTAATGCATAATTTATGACGTAATGGCCTGGTCGCTGACCACTTGGGCAATTACAGTTGTTGTGATAGTAAAGTAATGGATAAGTCGAAACGGTCAGCAACTTTATTAGAGTTGCGCTGCACGGACATAAACCGATCAAAAGAAATTCGAATGGCTGCTTCGAATTATTAGTTAGGAAACAAGTAACGAGTTCGGCTTGTTGGTGCAAATAAAATATTTGTGAAAATATTTTTAGCTTTTGTTATTATTTGCAAGTGACAACAAAGTTGACTGGACCACCCTGTCTCCCATCTTCTTCACAAAAAAAAACTTTAGTGAGCTGAAAGGATGTTGCCGAGTAAAACTACCAACCATCATTTTGCGCTTTCAATATACAACCTTTCCTTCAGTTCCATCAAATTTATTGTTCGAAAAGGACAGGAAAGTGTTCATATCGAAAAAAAATTTGTCCGTGAACAGATGACCTTACCTATGATTTAACCAAAATAACACAACAACACTAGGTTCACATTTTCACCCGTCGGCGTTTAGCGTTACGTGGCAACATGACGTCATCATTCGCATTCTGTCCTCGCGGAGGAAGCGGATATGAGAGAACTTGTGGGTGACGCTACTTCCGCACGCAAAAACACGCCGAAAAGTCGTGACGTGAGGTTAGAGGGTCAACAAAAAGGGGTTTGGGGTCGTTTTGTCCATTCGTGTGTTTACGGCCACACCATGTCTTGGATCGGCGAAGTTAGCGACCGTTTGGTGTGATGTATGTTTGAAGGGAAACCCGAAACCACGCCAGTCAGGCGAATGTCCTATTTGAAACGCCACGAACGAAATTCAGAGTCAACACGGCCATGGACTGACTAACTTCCCCCTAATGTTTGGACTCGGCAGTTAAAGTTTGTGATTTAACTTTGTTTCGACGTTTTTAAGTTGTTAAGAAAGATGACAGTTGCACTAACTATTCACTTGGCAATCTTAAGAAATCATTGCAAAACGCCCTATATTGCCGGGAGCACATCAGAAGGGTTTGGGGTCAAAGGCCTTGCCAAGGGTATAGCGGACCGAGCAACTTAGAACAACCTTTTTTACGCTTTGTTTTACAGGACGTCGTAAAACGAAAAACCTTTCGTCACCTTAATTAAAATCGAAACTATCAGAGACTTTTTATACAGAATACACATTGTAATGTAACGCAATCGTTTGTCAATCGCTGTTGTCATTATTATTGCTACATTATCGCACTTTTTCAAGATGTATGAAACACTACTGTGTTTTTTTATTTTCAGTTTCCTTTTTCAGCGTGGTGGGGGCGGTTTGGGACATTATAGGATTTCTTTATAAGGTTACCCCACAGGCTAGCGGTTTTGGTTTTAGAATAAAACAAGGAATCGATTTAGCGTCCCGAGTCCAAATACTGCGTAACTATTGATCTGTGGACGCGCGGCTTCTAATGCAATATCAAACACTTTCCCTAAACTAAAGTTCAGTAAGTTTAAGTCAAAACGGATTAGGCCTTTGAAGCATAAACACATAACCAGGATAAGAAAACGAGCAAGGATTTGAGAGTGTTGCGCAACTACTATTTACCTCACACAAATGAGAGTGTTGCGCTGCTTTGTGCTGTCACCGAATATTGAAAACACATTTTAACACGTCATACCGTCGATGACAAACGTTACGGTCAACAACAGGTACTTCAACAGCTCACTGCAACTCTGTAGACCACTACCGGGGCAATAACGCGACTTTAGCTGGAAAAAAACCTGCCATGATTTAAAACAATAGTGGAAAAAATCAAGACAAAGCGATTTCCTGGGGCTGCCTTGGGGACAAGGGAAGAGGAGGGCCGCAAAGCTATATTGATGTTGCAGGTAATGGTGGGAAATTAGAGGGTCGCGTGCTTTGACATTCTGGGGGAACCGAAACTTAAAAGGAAAAAACAAGTTGGTGGATTGATGTCGTGTTGCAAAAAGGCACAGCCTGTTTTTGTTTGCGTTGAAACATTGCGGTTGTTTCTCTCTGTTAATTCTGTAGCTTGGTATCTGTGTGGTGCTATGTGGGAAACAAGTCATTTACATCTTTGTGTTTAAACTTGTTGGTATTCGCAAAACCTACTAAATTGCTCTATTTTGTGGCACAGAATTTAAACCAGCTAAATCTTACTCTTTTCTCAATAAAAGAGTAGGATTTCGATTTTTACAAATCGTCTGGGGCTGAACCGTATTGTCTGTAAACTGGGAATCTATAATTTAACAACAAAAAACTCTTTATTAATCGTGATTTGTTTTTGACAGAATGTGGCCCTTTCGATCGCAGAATCTTGCTTGATGTTCAGGTTTTTTTTGCGAACACTTAAGAGACTCCTTATTGTGCGTTTTGCAGACTTCCATGTAAATCTTACACTGTCTATAGTCAGGTAATTTGAATTGTCACCGAATGGATGCAAATGGTTGTTTTGATAACGCACCCGAATGGCGGTGCGTTTGTTTTTAAATCGTTTTAACGAACAATGAATCGAAGCTGTTGCTAACACGTGATCGCTGGCTGTTAGCAACGGAAGTGAACACGCCCGGAAGACCCTATCTGGGCCTATTGTTGTTCGGTAAATCAATGAGCGCTCAATAAAGCTATCTCGACTGTCAAATAATGTATAATGCATGGAGCTCTTTTAATGCATGTATTATAGGAGAACAGACACAAAATTCTTGTAAACCTTTCAACCGCTCGAAACGTTTGCGTCTTTTGTTCATGAAATTTTAGCTTTGCCAGTGAGTCTCCTTGGCTAGTAGGGGATAAGGGAACGTTAAGACTCCCAGTGTCCACGGCGTTATAAAGTCACACTGCGTTAACGTTTCATGTAAACCAACAAAATCCTAACACTTGGCATGAGCAACTAATTTAGTTTATCTACCTATTGGCGTAACCTTATTTCATTGATTCATTCGGATGCTGGTCTGTCATGTTACACCTGCCAACAATTTTGTTAAACAACAAGTCAAACGTGTGATTGATCCCTATGAATAATCATCGGTGCGCATCCTGTTTGCGTCAATGTTAACTGGCAAACCCCAGTAAAACTGTGCATGTTACCTATGAACCATCGACAGAAATGGAGTTTTTCTCCAGAGTTGTAGGCCACCCTTTAATTCCCCGCCCCAGTCTCATAGGAAAAACTGTCAAAATCATGTTTTCTTCTCACCTGGTGAGACTTGGTGCTGTAGGCCACAGCAACATAACGATCCACACTCATTGCGGTCAGGAAGAAAATGCCAGCATAGTAGTTGATGAACTTCAGCGTATGGCACAGTGCGCAGGTGCCTGCCAACACAAGATAATATTTGTTGCACAAATAATGCTTTCACACTCAATAGATGCTGTGTCGTTTTAATCAATGCAATGTCAGCGTGATAATGGGCTTGCGCAGTGAAAGATTGATTTAGGTCACATTTCTGCCCCTGGGCGAGTTAAAACGAAGTACTCCGCACGAAAATCGAAATCTAACCAATTTTAAACAAAATGGTATGAGGTATTGCTTTGTCTTTTTATCTGTTTTAAAAATACTGGGACGTACATTTTCAGGCATCAGTTTTGATCTTAGGGTTATTAACAAATAAACTTTCTTTGAAGGGAACTTATGAAAAAACAGAACGTTCTGGC
The DNA here is from genome assembly GCA_008931825.1 of Phallusia fumigata. Lineage (NCBI taxonomy): Eukaryota > Metazoa > Chordata > Ascidiacea > Phlebobranchia > Ascidiidae > Phallusia > Phallusia fumigata. Next base: position 7,181 of record QXVZ01004770.1, read on the forward strand.
CAGATGATTCTTTCCTGATATTTAAGGCTTGCACAAGCCCTTCTATACCCTGTTGCTAGAACAAGTCAGAAAAACTAATGTGATCGCATAAGCGTACTGATATTTCCACTACAAAAAAACAAAAACAAACAAATATCATACTTTGTCCGAATGACCAGTTCATTGCAACCTTCTGCGTGGCAAAAATGGGCAGGGTGAAGAGAAACGCACTGTCGGCAATGGCCAGTTGCAGAACGTACATCGCCGTCACGGTTTTGCCTGAAAAGTACAAAGTGTGTCAAGCACGAGATCGCAAAAATATCAAAAGAAACAAAAACTGAAAAAGCGTAATTGTGGAAAGTTGTTTAACCAATGCTTTGGTTTTTAGATTTGCAACGTGCCAAAATAGTCTGCTTTCAAGTGCGCCGGCACGTAGGGGCAAGAGGGGCCATTTTGCCTCTCGTGGAATTTTCATAAACGTAAGTTTAGTAATAAAATATCAAAAAATCTTATGAATGAAATATGTACATAAGTATTAATATTTGCTCCCCTCCTTTCCCTTGGAAAATTTTCTACCGGCGCCCACGTTTGCTTCGTGAACAGTTTAGCACAAAAACTTTTCGTGTATTGGGTCATAAACCAGGAATAGAGTGTAACGCTATTGATTTTACCATATTTAATTCACAAATTGATATATTCCACAATTCGATGGCTTGTCGTTCAGGACGTGCTTTGCAATAACCAATCGTTAATTAAATTGTAATTCATGATTAAAATTTTTTACAAATCTTTTCGTGATTGCATCTCTCGTGTTTCTACTGTCCTAAAAGGCCCACACCACGCAGATAATTAAGTTTTAGTTAATTCCTAGCGCAGCACCTAGGCAGGTGTCGCTTATTTGCTACAATTGGCGCAATGAGAATACATCGATTTGTGGCAGATGCACAGATGTCTAAAAAAATTGAATTCTAATAATAGACAATACGCACAAGAGTAAAGATAATCGAAACGCAATAGCAATTTTTGTTTTGTTGCCACATGCAGGGTAAAGGGCAGACCTAACCCGTAGTTTCACCCTTTCAAGTACAACGTCAATGGCATATTTTTACAGCGAAAAAAAAACAGCGAAATGACTCACTCACATATGAATGTAAGGGGTATCGGATGTGACTTGTCAATGATTTCATCGTAAAATCGTTAAATTGCTAAACTTCCAACCAAAGCGTTTACATTTTCGGTTCGGTAGCAGTTCCAGTTTATTACACAAGTTCGGTAGCAGTTCCAGTTGTTACAACAACAACTGGACAACTTCAGGGCAAAAAACTTGAGAAATATGCATGAACAAACTCGCATTGGAATTTTAAATACGGAGAGTAAAGATTTTAATTGAGCTACTATTTAAGACCGTGTCTTGTGCTCCTAAGTTAATTGGATGCCATCACAATATTGATGCAAAGCCTAAATTGCGAAACACGAACCGTTATTACGTTTTTTTATTTAATTTACAACCTTAAATCAAGACGCTTAAATTGAAGACAGTTGCTAATATCAAAGATTTTTATGCAATAATCAAACCTTGCACGAACACGCTTCAAGCTTTCTAAGACTTTCTATGTACTATATTTAAAAACATTCACGAATTCGACATCTCCAATACATTTACTAGAACTTACTTATCTCTTTCCCAGCGAAGATCACAAAAAAGACGATTCCGTTGGCGATGAGGCCAACTAAGGTGATGATGGCGTAAACTATACCCAAAGCCAAGTTCATGGGTTTCAAAACGGCTCTGTCGTATTCGGGGTCTTGACCGTCATAGTCAAGATGTCCTTCAAACTCGTACTGGAAATTCTCAAAGTCTTCAGGGTTTAGATGGCTCATTGGGTCAAGATCAATAGGGTACTCGCCCTCGTCGCCTGGTGGAACCATCGGCTGCATCGGCGCCGGCGTTGTGCCGTCGGCATTCGGGTTGTTCGGTTGTCGGGCGATCAACGCCAAGAGCATGAAGAAAACTTTAACGCGCATCGGTTTGTTTTGATTTTCACACACAACACAGGAAATCTAAGAAGGAAACATGACATTCATCAACAAGACGGATAGCGCTAAAGTCACTTGTTGCGTATCCCAAGTGAAACCGCAGCAAATCTGTGCAAATATCAACACCCTACTGGTACAATAGCCCACAAACTGCAAATCATATTGCGATGCTGTTTCATGTATATGTACTGCAACATTTTTTTGAACAGAAAGCATTTTTACACCTCCGGTCAGAGTAATATGCTTTTTTTAAAATTACTAACAGCAAGTATAACCACCAAGCGCCAATCAAAGCTATACCGTAATTGACAGTTGCAATGAGTGTTTGCGCTTCCCCTCGACAGCTACATACAACCTGGCCACTCCAGGCAACTGATCTGGCAAGCAATATCATCGGCATCTGCATTTGGACTTCGTTTTAAAACGCGCAAAAAAGGCACAGGGCAAAAACGAAAAAGGACCGCACCACCTGAATGCGCTGCGGTCTGCCAGTGGCAACAACAATTGCACCCTACGTATCATAACACCAGTAAGCCGTGTGTTTACGTTCACGCAAGATTGTCGAGCTCTGACCTGGTCCGACTGACCACGCCAAACTGACCGTACACGATAACCGGAACGTTTCTAGCTGTCTCCTTCCTTCCTGTGGGCCCCAGTCAAGACACGGCATTACAAGTACAGAACTCGCCCCTTTCACCACGCTCATAATTCTAGCTCACTCTGTGAAAGGCTACGAGGTTACTCGTAAACAGCACGCGCGTTGTGGCCACGCTCGCTGCTACGTCACACAAAAAGCCGCACAAAGCAATGACGCGATGCCTGGGACGGAAAGCGCATCGAGCGCTCTGATTTGATTAGCACTGTCGAGTGGTGTTACTTGTGGGGACTGACGAAGCCGATTTGCTATCTGTGACAGTTGGAAGAAAAGCCGTTTTTGCTTGTCAGCGGAACAGAGCACTATCTGGTCCCAACTTGCAGTAAGAAACGCCCAAAACGTGGTATCGACCAATCTCTACCCAGCCTTGACAAAAAGCTATGTAAATGTTGTAAACCCATTCAGGACATGTTTGACGCCTGTCAACCACCGCAGGTTTGCAAAATGTTGAAGCGGGTCACCTGACGAGCCTCAGACATGCCATTGCGACGATGTTTAAGGCAACTGCCCTCAACAGGAACAGAAAAACATAAATCTGATTATGCTGCTGGCGTTATGTTGGCATGCTGACATTATGCTGGCGTAAATGTTAAATAAGAATTTTGCTTCATTAACGTTGAAAACATATTTTCGTGCAGGCTTCGCACAATCAGTAAGGGCGAATTTGAGTAATATTGTAAAATATAAAACTTCTTAGATGGGGCGTAGGGGACTACTTTTAACAAATGTTTTTGCCGTTGAAGCTGACTGTATGGCCTGTGCACCAATCTAAAGGGCGATTTGCGTAAAGCTATAATACAATGTTAGTGTTTAATTCACCGAATCCGGAACATTTTTGCACCTAATGGTAAGTGCGATGACATAATGCCTGATATGTTTATAGATGGTTCACGTTCGTGTGTCCATGGTCTACATATGTTTGTTCCGCCTTCTTGGCACGTTTTATGCTTCGTGATCTGATGTGGTCTACGATAAAGCGAAACCTCAATGCTTCGCATTTCTCAGGGAGTTTGTGGCGCGTATTCCTGGCGTCAAACGGCTCACGTTACCCAGTTACCGAGAAACAAAACTAATTATTCATGCTTCCCAACGAAAAAGTGATCGATGGTGTCTCTGTTGATTCGCCAACCATATGGCATAAGCGCAGGTTCACTTATAATAGGAGAGTTCGCTAGAGTTCATTTCGTTCGCCACGTTACATAGTTAAGTGCGTTAAGCTTGCAACCACACAAATCCCAAAGGACATTTCAATTAGTAGGCGTAACAAGGTACCTAATTGCTAAAGCTTGGACAGTACAAGATCTTCAAACAAAAAAATACAAATGCAAGTTATTGAAGCTCAAAGGGCTTTTAAAAACAAACTTGTTTAAAATAAAAAAATAGATGTTACCAATATAGCCTTGTAATTATTGTTTTAACTTACAGAAAAGGATTTCCTACTACATGACAAATACGAATCTTTTTTCTGACTAATAAAGTAACTTACAACTAAACTACAGAAACTTCATGTATAGCCATTTCAAAACGTTCTTCAAAACAACAACACCTTTCTCTAGATAGCCTAACGCAAAACAACAACGTTTAAGCGTTCGTCGCAAACACTCCAACTCCCAAAGGCACGAGGCAACCTCTCCGCCACACGTAACTCAAGGTGATATCGGTTCGCAATGCGACAAAAACGTGTTTGTGACAGCTCACATTACAGTCTGCGAAATATTATCCCCGTAGCTGCGCAATCAATCATTTCCGAAACATGTTGATAGGCGACGCGGGAGAAAAGTCTTGGAATCCCGGGCACGTACTGTTGTTAGCGCCGAAGGTGCTAGAAATGTAAACTACAAGCTGGCCCAACCCGATAATTTGCAGAAGTCGCTTTCGATCGCATAATTCCGGCATGTCACGCCTAGTTACGTCTTTAGATTGAGTGTAACTGATTTAAAAATAAATTACGTGGTCATAATTTCAATACAGGCTCATATAAAAAATTACCACAAAACTACAGGTTTTGAGTGGGTTGAGTTTATTTCGCTTGGTGAAAGGGATACAATAGCACTAGGTTAATCACCCGGCCGGAAATAGCTAAGAAACGTTATAACGTTATGTGGCGCAAAAAGCTTAAGGGCGCAATTGGTGGTTCGAAGTTGAACGTGATGCAGTTAATACGCAGTTATAAGGCGTTATGTGACGGTTTGGCGCAGATTATTAATAATAAATTTTTCTGAAACCGAGTCCTGTTCTTTCTACTTTCTCTAAATCTTCTGCCTAAAGCTACCAATACGCAAGTTTAAGTTGAAAGTCACAAAACAATTTAAATCCCTGATCGTCGCAAATGTCTCGGCAAACTAAAGTCGGTTATCAAAGACGTCAGCTAATGGCCTCTTGTGCTACAATCTCTAGACAACTACCACAATCTTACGCGCTCATATCCCTTGTTGCCTGCCAATATTGCACGGGCACCGTTCTCACGCAATGCATTAGTCCTGGAACGTTTTTCAGCACTATAAAACGATTGATACATTATTGCGCTTCGCATGTCTCCCGTGGCCCGCTAAACGATTTCGGAACGCCAGGGCCTCGATACGACAATCCCGCGACAACCTAAGCCTTTCCCACGCATTAGGGACCTGCCACCACAAGACAGAACTAGTTTTCCTGTCCCCGAGGTCTGGAGCATGATTCGACAGTTCCCTGCAGACCGCCGCATATTCTTATATCTCATATAGCATTGAAATGTAAATGAGATATTAAAGACTAACGACTAATGGAAGGCGCACCGCTAACCATGTTTTCCCGTGTATTAACCACGGTTTGGGCGCAGCTTTAAAGCAAAAGAGCGAAGGACAGCAGGTCACCGTTTAAACCAAAAATCGAAAAGTTTTCGCTGGGCTTTTGGATCCGTCGTTTGATGTCGTAAATGGAAACTTTATGCGACTAGGTCGTGACCAAACAACCTTTACGCCAGGTCTCTTGCGAGATGTGACCGCTTGTCAGTGAACGCCGTAGAAATGCCTTACGGACGGTCGCCTCATTTGGCATCGTATGAGAACACGGATTTTACCTAATTGATCTCCAAGGATTTATTCATGCAAAAATTGCTGCGTTGGCAAGACTTGAAACAAAACGAAGAAAACGACAGAGTTAAATTTGGTTTGTTGGAAAAATCCCTTGATGAAAAAGTTTGAGTGTTGATATATGCCACAACGTCGCGAGACATATAAACCAACAGTCATTGGTCTACAGGCAATGAACCCCCAGAAATTACGATTTTAAGCTGAGATTTAAACTAAAATTTAAATTCTAAACACCAATCGCTGTATATGTATAATAATTTTCTTCTGATAATTTAACCAAGATGTGTTTTTCAATAATGAAGAAAATTCAATAAATATCACGAGGCATAGCTGTATTCAGCACGTACGATTTTTGGCAAAGTGTTGGCATGTCATTTCGGGCAGTATCACGAGAACACAGTACAGTGTTGAACCTATAACAATTCCACCCAAACGCCGGGATCTACGACAATGCATCGATAATGTTTTTTGTGTGAGATTTTACAAACGAAACACGCTTTAAGCTGACGTCAATACGCCATTACTGTCGTATGTTTCATCGTAATTGTCCATCAAAACAATAATTTTTTCGCCTTGCTTGATTCCCAAGCGAATTGATCGTTTTTTCCGCAATAAATAGGTAGACAGTAAATTAATTTGGCGCGGAACAGAAGCGTCGGGCATGCGTCATTGCCCGCTGGACGTACGATTTATCATAACTGGACAGTCCCAGTGGAGAGTAACCAAGTCAAAACGTCCGGCGAGTGGTCTTCCCTTGTCTAAGGAATCGATCAACTCAAATCGATCGCCACGCCTTGCCAATTGCAGCAAACCTTAAGGCGCAATTACCACACCAGCATATGCGTGATGGATTCGTCATATTCTGTAAGGAATAAAAAATCTCCATTTTTTAAATAATACATCGCTGGCGCCTACCCCGGCGCCCACACAAAAAAACGTCTCCTCAGATGGGGAAAACATGAACCCCTGGGGGACTCCAGAGCTGCTCGAATTCAAGACAAACGCGGATATTGTGCGGAAGCTGACTGTAGCTGTATCGCGGGAAAGTTTGATATTGCCTGGAATTTCCAATAAGGATTCTTCGTCGGTGGTTCGTGCTGGCTGTTAAACACCGCAGTTATATAGTCGCGTGCCGCGCTAGCACAAGGCCCGCCTGCAATATTTCCCAACGGATATTCTGTCGTTTGTGTGAGTGTGCAAAATGATTGATAGGCGATGTCTAATGAAATACAAGAGCACAAAAAATGGGAATTAAGCAGTTTGGAAAATTCAGTGGTTTAAGTTTCTTTTTACTTGCCTTATGGGTCTTTATCGAAACTCTCATGTTACCCTGCACAATTTCTTCTTCACGTATTTTCCGTTAAAAGAGTGCCACAGTTTTTGAAGCTGGCTGTGCCTACTTTTTGCATCTAATACGGTCAGAAAAAGAAGAATCAGGACATTTTAGTTCGGGTTGTTCGTTTTTTCTTGCAAATCTTCCTTGTGGCAAACTCTGCAGCCCGTAAAATGTGAGGGTGGCATTGCAAAATGTCCAGCAGTGATCTTTTAAAAAGGTAATAATCACTTCAAAGCGTTTGCGTTGTTAAATCCTTCATCGATAAAGCAAGTTCATTCAACAAAAAGGTGTAATTTCAATTACATTTTCAAAGCTTGTGTGATGTGCTCTTATTTGTGGATTAAGAAACCAATCAACGTAAAGCAAGATCCCGATAAATCAACCTGATCTGACCTTTCCTAAGACCGAGTGTCGTTCTTTTATTTGGTATTGATTGTACCAGCGGTAGCTTTTTAAAAAAAACGGGTTGAAGCACGCGAGAAATTTGCTTTTCAAACAAATTGTGGAAAGTCACATTTTGCAATAGTAACCTACACATCAGCATTGGTACAATGCAGTTCTTGCCTAGCTATTCATGGTCGCTTTTACCTGGTTCACGGCGCAGTTTCAAGTTGTCAACCGCAGCATTGGTAATTTTTTGACACCATGGTGTGTGTGACATTGGATTAGGACAACGTTGCGATGCGCTGTTGGTAATTTAAAAAAAGGGGAAACGCATGGCTAATGTACAAAATATTTAAAGAATAAACTGACCTAATTGGTAAAAATATTTCTACTCGCGTCTTTGTTGTGTCACATCATAAGTTTCACTAATCATTTGTAGCGGATTATTGTAAACTAGTTTCGACCTGGTGAAAAACCCTAAAAAACGAAATCAGACAGAAAAACATAGAAATACTTCGCCGTTCCCTATTCCAATAGAACCGCGTCTGTTGTTGTGCCAATACCATGCGACATATGCACGTTATGACAAATCGACCACCAACGGTAATTGCGTTGAATTGTATACGAGACATACGGCCATGTTTCCTTGTTACGTCAAACCCAAGGGAGGGTCAGATAAATTCTCCATACGGGTGCCGCCGCCAAATATACGCTGATTACTCATAATCAACAAACAGCAAGACACAAATGAATTGCGGTTTGTATGTTACTTGTTGTGAAGTAAAGCCAAAAACCAAGATGAAGGCACTCGGTGTTCTGCTGACCTTTGACCTCGCTACTACTATTACTGCATGCTTTATTATTTTCCCATGCGGCCCGTTGAATACTAAACTTCAGGTGGATGAGGCGATTTGAAACAGGGTCTTTCCTTCATAATTTGTTATTGGCATATGGGCAGATGCATTTACGTTTACATATTACGCGACCACTTGACAAACCAAAACGAATAGTTTTTACAATCAGGAAAGAATGTTCTGGCGCAAATGAGGGGTTTAGAAACAAAAAACGCCAGATTGTACCGACTGGCGATATTCGCTGTAGATTTTATGCCACACCAGGTGCCAAAGTACGCCTGAAAACCAAAAGTTTCAGGTTTTTCTAAACCAAAGTTTGCAAGAATCAGTTTACACTTTTTGCAGTAAAGGGTTGGGTCGAAAAATAAATATTGAACTATGCTGAGTAATTTTTTCAACTAAAAAGTTAACCAAACGAGAAGATACTTAAACCCACAATTCAGCAACCAAAACGTTTCAGCATCTTGTACGTCTGGGAAACCAAAACACACACACAAGCCTTTGATTGAAAAAGTTGTTCACTTTTAAGGGGTCTCTCAATTCTCGTGTTACTTCCGTATATAATTATATATCTTGATTGGAAATTAGGGAAGTTGAATCAATATGAACAATATGAACGAAATGTTAATGAGACTGAAGCTAATTTGAACGGGGCTTCAGCGGCCCTTATAGTAAAGTTCGCGTCTATACTCATTTGTTTCATTTAGTTGGGTGTAGTATATTTGAATGTTTTTCTGCTATTTGCTTACTTTGCTGCTCCAGAACGTTTTGCGACAGCTTATTCATTTTTAGTGCATAAAATCAATGCAAAGAACAAATATGGAAATTACAAAATGCTGATCAAGGTTTTCTAGATCTATAAAGACATCCCCGCAACAACCAATCTCTCTGGACAAGGGAAAAGACTTTATGTTGCATTTGTGCGCCGTCTGGCGGGCACCACAATTGTAGCAAAACGTTTAGAAGAATGCACAATGTTATTTTTAATCATTGTCACAAAACATTTTCTAAAAGTAACCCCCAAAAGGTATAACAACAAATGCAGTTGCACATGTTAAATATTACTAAATCATTATTGCAATAAAATTTTGAAAAATAAATTTGCTCGCTGAGCTAGTTTCTATATGTTTATTAACCATATTTAAGTAACATTGTTTGTTCTTTCAGACAGAAGCAGGATCAAATGTTAGCACAGCATCACAAACATGTTATTTACAACGTTGCTGCTTTATATCTGAAGACAGCTTCCAACACAAGCCACAAAGTGAATGTTAAGAAATTTTGTACATCGTCCTGTCTGTATCACGTGACCAGGGGGCGTGTAAAATAAGAAGAACTTCGTTCGCCAAAAATGAAAGTCGTTAAGTCACGCATTTCGTATAAGGTCTGTGCCCAGAACTATCGTAAGGCCCACCGACATAGGATACTTAACGGTTTTTTGCACTGTCCAATTAAAAAAATACGCGACATTCCTTCAGCTTAACAACCAAACAAAAACCTAGATTTACGTATTTTTCTTAAAAATAGAGAACATGAATAAATGCGCTCAACTGCGGCGGGGGCATAAAGGCGCTCAACTGCGGCGGGCGCATAAATGCGCTCAACTGCGGCAGGGGCATAAATGCGCTCAACTGCGGCGGGCGCATAAATGCGCTCAACTGCGGCAGGGGCATAAATGCGCTCAACTGCGGCGGGCGCATAAATGCGCTCAACTGCGGCAGGGGCATAAATGCGCTCAACTGCGGCGGGCGCATAAATGCGCTCAACTGCGGCAGGGGCATAAATGCGCTCAACTGCGGCGGGCGCATAAATGCGCTCAACTGCGGCAGGGGCATAAATGCGCTCAACTGCGGCGGGCGCATAAATGCGCTCAACTGCGGCAGGGGCATAAATGCGCTCAACTGCGGCGGGCGCATAAATGCGCTCAACTGCGGCAGGGGCATAAATGCGCTCAACTGCGGCGGGCGCATAAATGCGCTCAACTGCGGCAGGGGCATAAATGCGCTCAACTGCGGCGGGCGCATAAATGCGCTCAACTGCGGCAGGGGCATAAATGCGCTCAACTGCGGCGGGCGCATAAATGCGCTCAACTGCGGCAGGGGCATAAATGCGCTCAACTGCGGCGGGCGCATAAATGCGCTCAACTGCGGCAGGGGCATAAATGCGCTCAACTGCGGCGGGGGCATAAACGCGCTCAACTGCGGCGGGGACATAAACGCGCTCAACTGCGGCGGGCGCATAAATCATACAAACCAGCAGATCATATTGGTGTTTCAGAGACAGTAACTGTTAAATTTAAAGCAAAAAAAATTATTTTCAAAAAATACAGCAATTAGTTGGTCATTGCAATAAATCTTTAGTTTACAAAAATAATGAAATGCAACATTTAGGATTCTCTAATATGACCTTTGTACACCGTTAAAACCACTGAAAAGTCGTCCTTTTCGCTTCATCACACAACAAGACAACAATATTCTTGGGAATTGTTTTGATTTATTTTGAAGTTCATTTCTTCACGCCCGGACCAAGTAATGAGAAACCTTCAAATCAAATGCAAAAGTAAATTTAAGCGGCCTTTGCTGTAACAGTTTGCATGAAAACAAATCCAAAGTTTTCAGATGTTTCCATCGTTTCTACATTGATGCGGTATCTGCTGTATAACGTTAATAACTTTTTTATTCGTCAGGGTTAGCAAATTCTCCAAAATCTTCTTCTTCCATCAGTGCATTGATTTCTTTCTCTGCACGTTTACAGCAACAAGAAGACTATTATTTTCAGCAACCATCATTTACAAAGTGAAGTACGTGTCCATATCTACAAGGCTTACCGAGAGAATTGACATCTCCCCAGCGTAAACCACGACGGCTGACTCACACGTAATACATGGTTTAGTAGAAGAGCAGCCAACTACGACATCGCAAGATGTGAGTCAAGTTGTGTTTGTCGCAGCATACGCGATCTTTTACTCCGCAAACATCGGACAGACTTTTTCTCAGAAGCGGAAATTGTTGCAAGCCGTTGCAGATGCTTAAAAATATAGTTTAAGCGCAAAGAACGGCTGTTGGTTTACTAATCGGATTTTATCTTTAGATTTTACCAAGGCCGTGACTCCCGACCTTCTTGTGTTCGCGTACCACTTGAAGGTAACGCATTGTACTACTTAGTACCGGAGAAGTAATTACGGTCTAAAACTTATTTAATTTTATCTGAATTAAATTATGTAAATATAATAAAAGAGGATGGAAAGAGGATAAAAAGAGGACGCAGTTCAATTTAAAACGCGAGAGGTGTTAGTGTGCCCCCTGAAATGCCATCGCGTCCCAATAGGCTAGTGGTACGGGTATCACTGGTTGGGAAATACTGCACTATAGGTCTTAAAATGTTTCATGTCGCCAAAAAAACCTCAATTAAACTTCATGTTAACAAGATGTTGATTGACTAATTTACTGTATTATATGTGACATTGTCGTGTTCGCGATATAACGCGGCACAAAAGAAATATATTAGGGATTTTTATTTTGCTTGTTTTGGGTATGATTACTGAAGTTTAGTGAAAAATCTTGACTTGGAAGAGGACACTATGTTGTCACACTATGTTGTTTAGTGCGGGCTACGCCATATTCATTTTGAGTTTGAAATTGTGTTTTGTATAGATCTCATCGTTTTAAAATACCGACAGGACAAACATCAAGATGTAAACCGAAATGAATGGAGCGTGCACAACTCGATTAAAGAAAATGAGTGGATGCCAGCCTGCCAGCCGGGTTTTGCCAAATACTTGCCAAGCGGATATCAAATGCTTTCTTTAATTGTCAAGCAGTAATACACACCGATCAAGACGTTGATTTGAGGCACAACCAAAACCTTGTTTAGGTATTTGTATCGAAGGCGATTTGAACAAAATGTACCTGTCTTGACCAAAGAAGCGGTGTTTAACCTTGTGGTAATTACCAAAATGTTTTCATTTTAGTTTACCTAATTTAGGATTTCCAAAATAAATGAGACGCAAAACTTAGGACTCTCCAAAAAATAACTGCAGTTGTTTTTTGCTGTGTTGAATAAAACTGAAAAGAGCATCATCTTTTTTGATTCAGCACACAGCAATATACAGTATTTTCTGCAATTGTTTTATTTGTTTAAAAGCTGAAGTTCTTCGCAACAGAAAAAACTGAAAATAAAAAACAAAATAAAGTTTATGAAGCTGCCTTTTCCAACACAGTTTGCCTGACATAAAACAAACACAATGTTTTCATATGTTTGTGACATTTGCTGCCTAAATGCATTTAACTGCCTAAGTTAAAATTGGCCCGTGGATGTCTTTACCTCTAATCATTCGCCGGATTCAAAAAATTCCTCCAAATCCAAATCCACTTCGTCCATCAAATTTGCAAACTTCAGTACGTATCCTTATCCACAAGGCTTACCGACAGGCCTAGCATCTTTTGACCAGTTCCTCGCCCACCAAAACTGAGCTTCAGTGACATCGGCAGCAAGGAGGACAAGTCCCAAAAGAAGAGCGATAAGAATTAGTTTATTCATCTAAGAACAAAGTTTTATTCAACAAAACCGCATCATTCAGCCCAACAACAGTATTCTATAGCAAGTCAGTACAATTGGAAATTTCAGTTAGGGATTGTTACATCAAAGTAACATCTAGGACTTCACATATTACCAAAACATAACGGTGTCAGTTTTTACTGCAATAAAACCGTCGGAGCAACTGTTGCCAGAACCAAATTTAACGCTATTCCTCAAACCAAAATCTAAATTGAGAAAAACAACTACAAAATCAGATACCAACAAATTTGCCATACTAACCTTAACTGCTGTTAGCACAACCTTGTGTTCAACGCCAAAATAATTTAGCCTGCTATATAAACCACCTAATGAAAAAATCCTTCTTCGTTTTGTTCAGTTTTTGAACATCGAACGAATCAGGGAACTTCAATCAGTATCACGTGATACATGGCATGGTGAGAGACGCGCCAACTTGGAGCGACTTCGCAGGATGTGAGTCAAGTTGTGTTTGTCGCAACATACGCGATCTTTTACTTTGTTAGCAGCGGACAGAATTTATCTAGCGGCTTATTACAGCAGCGGAAATTGTTAAAAAAACGTTAAAGATACCAAAAAATATCTTTTGGGGCCTCTATTGCAAACAACAGCTGTTGGTTTATCACTTGGGTTACTTCTTCAAGTGGGCTGTTGTTTATAAATTAATTCACCGTATAACATCTTACACTGCTATGTTGGACAGATGACGACATAGAAAAAACAGAAACTAATTCAGATTGTTTTTAATTTTGGTCTGTTTGTATGTTGACTAAAATATAGGGTAAAAAAACTGTGTATCCAATCATTTTTAACAAACTGTTTCCAGCCTTCTATTGGACTAGATGTGTTGTACTTTGCTTCCGCCGACGAGAACATCAATTGAGCCCAAATACCCCGTTGGAAATACGACAAAGAAAAATGGGAGCGAGAGGAGAGAGAGAAGCGAGAGGAGCGAGCAGTGCTGATTGCAACAAGACTCGATTTGACAAAATGGGAAGCTACCAGTCGGGCCTGCCCAATACCTACTAAGCGGACATCAAATGATTCCCCAGATTTTTAAGCGATATACAGCAATCAGCATATTCGCACGTTGTAGATTTCAAAATAGTCGTCGAGTAAACACGATTTTGCCCAAATTCGAATTTCTTAATAAGGACCCTAATTTAACCAAAATCAGAACCTCTCAACACTTTGTTCAGGATTTGTATCAACTGCGATTTGGTGTGCCTGGTTTATCCAAAACTATTTTATACGACCTTTACTCTTGCCTGCATCTGTTTGTTTAATTTAATATTGTAATCAGGCGTCGTTTTGCAGAGGTTTACTCAAAGTCCCACATTTTTCAAACGTTCTGCTGCAGCCGCCTGTGTGTTTTGATGTGAATATTATCGTTGTAAGAAACTGTGTGCGATCAGTTACCTTTAACGAAATCCTATCAGAATTTTATTAGATCTGTATGTGGGTCGAGCGCCTCAGACGCTCTTTACGAAATGCAATGGAGCGTCGTCTGGTGGACAACTAAACATTACATCAAAACCACAACAACTTATCTGCTTTCAATGACTGGAAGCTTGCAAAGTAGTCGTTCATTTGGAACTTGTTTTTGTTTATTTTTATTTAGGTGCAACACTTAATAAGGCTTATTAAAATAAAACCTGCACTTGTTTTGAAAACTGTTGAATACAAACTGAAAAAAATTTGATCGTCCTTTAAACAAGATACAGCATTTCCTGATATTTTTTGATTTGTTGGGACGTTCAAAATTCGGACGAAGTGAAAGAAACTTGAAATAAAATACAGAAGTAGAGTTCAAGATACTGCCTGGCTTGACACACACTCTGCCTAATATACAAACAAAAGCACAACCTTTTTAGACGTTTGTGTCATTCATCGCCTTAATGTGGTAACTGCTGTATTTGCAATAAAGCATCCGTGGATATTCCTAACTCTAATCATTCGTCGAATTCTTTTCGCACCAAACATATGCAACTCGCTTTCATCCGCAGGAACGTGATAAGTTGAGTAAAACATTATGACAAAGTGGCACAGAAACAGGAAGAGCTGTCAAAACCTTACGGTTGAAACTACGGCAAAGATGAAACAGAAGTAAGAGAAGCGAGCGCTGATGGAAAAGTGACTAGAACCAGCTGGTTCTGGCAATTTTTTGTCAAGCGGACATCAAATGCTTCCGTCAATTTTCAAGCTGCAATATACGCCGATCACGACGTTTTGCACGTTGCCGGTTTCAAAACAGTCGTTGAAGTAACGTTCATTTTCTAACGCACCAATCAATTTTAAACCATTCCAGATGTTGTCACGCCATCTCCTTTTGGGTCTATCTTTTTTCTATTTTCAGTTACAAATTTATCCAATCATTTGTCTACATAGGTGTCAGCCTTCTGCATACATGGCTCAACAAGCTAAATCTTGCTTCCCGTAGCTTTGCTGTTAATTCTCTGACTCCAAACATTCTTCGTATTTCACTTCCACCCCTCCACAACCAGTTTTGTGGGCGTACACGCTAATAGTGTTAGGGATCTAATTTTTTGTATCGGATCTATTGTAAAATCACAAAACCATTTGACACTTTGCGAGCTTTTTCACCTTTACATTTCGTTTCTTGAACAAAAAGCACAATATTGCGCCACTTTTCCATCCTGTGGACTATTTCCATACCATTGCCAGTTATAAAACCAAAAGTCCAAAAGACTACATCTCTTGTTGCGAGTCGTAGCACTGTTGATTAGCTGATTTTGAATTCGCATCATACCTTAGTTCGGCAACGGTTTTTGCCCTTCCCCCCGCGAACCCCTTTAGTCGCCTTTTACGACAGGTAGGGTGACCCAGTGCTATTCTGAACCCGGCACCGGACGGGAAAACTTTACAACACCGGGAAAACCTGAGTCATGCTCGCCTGGTTTTCATATTACCGAATATGCAATATCCAAAATACATATGACTCTAACATGCAACTGCGTTTATTTTGTTTTTCTGCTGTTGAAAAAAATATAAACATGTATTCGTCCTTTTTACTTCAACAGACAACAAGATACAACGTATCCTGTCATTGTTTTATTTGCATGGAAGTTGAATTTCTTCACACCCGGACGAAGTAATAAAAAACATAGAAATAAAATGCAAAGGTTAATTCAACAGACAGTTTACGTAATATTCAAACAACCACAATATGTTCTTAAATGGTTGCATTATTTACTGCCTACTGTATGATGCTGTTATCCGCTTTTTTATTAAGCCACTGAAGAAATTCTGCCAGCTCATAAGTAAGTAAAGATCGTATGTTGTGACAAACACAATTTGACTCACATCATGCGAAGTCGTTTAAAGTAAGATTTTTATCCGGTTAGGTATCACGTGACCCAGTCTAATTGAAATTACGTGGTTTATAAACACAAGAAGGAGGAATATTTTTTAAATTTTACTGAGTGGTTTATAAGGCAACCTACCTTCCTTATCTGTTTATCACAAGATTGTGCTAACAGCAGTTGAGGTAGGAATTTCTGGTGGTCTAGTTTGTGTTTGTCTTTTATACATTTATACAAGTCTTTGGATAGCGGATAAGCTTTTAATAAATTATAGACTTTATTTCGTGTGTTATCCCCTACCTTTCAATTTACTAAAACTCAACGCTTTAGTTGTTTGTTAATTTCCGATCAAATACCGTTGACTTGATAAAATGTTCATGAAAACTTTATTTTCAGATGAATAAACTCATTCTTATCGCTCTTCTTTTGGGACTTGTCCTTCTTGCGTCTGACGTCACTGACGGTCGTAGACATTATCACCATCGCCGTCGCCGTTGGGGAGACATGAAGTTTGTCGGTAAGTTTTGTGGACACGGACACGTACTTATAACTTTGTAAAATGACAGTTCATAAACCTTGTTGCTGTAAACGTGCAGAGACGGAAATGCATAACTTGATGGACGAAGAGTTTGGGGAGTTCCCGGAGTTCGACGAGTAATTGGAGGTAAAAATGATTGAGTTTTAACAAATATAGCGGTTACAGCATTTGTATATTACGAAAAGTGTGTCAGCCAAAAGCGATCTTTTGAATTTATTTTTGCATTTTATTTCTAGGTTTCTTGTTACTTCGTACGGACGTGAAGAAACTGAACTTCCAAACAAATAAAACAATTACAGGAAACGTTGTATCATGTTGTCTGCTAAATCAAAGAAGAATTACATTTTCATTCTTTGATGATATAAAAATAAAATTCATTTGTAAATTAAATTCATAGAGAGTTCACCTTTGGCCGACCTAGGTTCGAATTCCGTAAAAAAACTTGATGTATGTGCTTGGTTACAATGTTTACTCTTTAAACTGTACAGAACTTGGTCGAATGGCCTGGAACACTTGACTCAATTACAGATAAAAACCGTAGTTGGGATTCATACTCTTTAAAAAATATAAAAAATAAAGCACTACGCCTCAAAAACAAGCGATACCTAAAATCCTCAAATTAAACAACGGAAACCTCCAATGTGCAAATAAATTGATTTTAGGTGCGTCGTTATCTATCCAACGCGTTATAATTTCACATATTATAATGCAATGAATTATTCGCCCATAGCATCATGTTAACATGTAACGTTTATTTAATACCTTTGGCGACATAAAGCGATTGAAATTTGTCTGCTAAAATTCGCCAAAAAAATTCCTTCTTGTTTTAATGGTTTCTTCAGTTTTTGAAAAATAAACAAATCACGTAATTTCATTCAGGGTGGATCACGTGATACATAACATGGTGAAAGACCCGCCTACTTGTAACGACACCGCAGGATGTGAGTCAAGTTGTGTTTGTCGCAACATACGAGAACTTTTACTTCGCTAACAGCGAATAGCATTTCTCTTCTGACTTAAAACAGCGGACATTTTTTAATATTGTTAAAAAATACAAAAAAACGTTTAGGGCCTCTATCGCAAACAGCAGCTGTTAGTTTATCACTCGGGTTCCGTTGTATTTTCCAACCAACCGGAATTTAGCTGTTTCATGTTGCAAAAAGTTTAAAAGTATTTGATTAAACGTTATGTTAACTTAATAATTATCATTAAATTTTTGAAATTGTGTAGGAGCCATTTGTATCACTACGTCTCAATGCTTGTATTGTACTATCTGTATTAAATTTCGCTTTGGCCCGCAATAGCGAAGCCGTTATATTGCGACGTTGCACAGAGAGATGAACAGCTGTGAAAACCATACGGTTCAAAATGCGCTGAGATACGAAGATAAAACAGAAAAAATCCGGTTTTGCTAAATACTTGCCAATCGGACATCAAATGCTTCCTTTAATTTTCAAGTTTTACTATACACCGATCACGACTTTTTGCACGTTGAAAGTTTTTAACAAGCTGTCGAATCAACGGGATTTTGTTAAACTTCAAAATTTAACCCTTATCTAACTTGACACAAAATGTCAAGAAACTTGTATCAACTGCGATTTTAATAAATTGCACTTGGATGTAAAGCTATAGCCGTTTCAACGAGCTGTTAGCCAGTAGTTCGGTGTTTTTGCCTGAACCTTAAGTGTTTAGAATATTTTTGGATCAATCTGCTACAGCCCCATGTGTGTTTTGTTGTGACTGTTTTCATTAAACTGTGTGCAAACAGTGACCTCTGTTGGTAGGATTCAACAGATAAACGCTTCGAACAAAATCGCTGCAGTGCACCACGAAGTTCATTTTTTCACGCCCGGACGAAAACAGACAAACAAACACAACATTGCATTATTTGCTGCCTTAATGCGGTAACTGCTCTATTTGTTAAAACGTGCATATTTTTACCTCTAATTATTCGTCGAATTCAACAAGTTCTGCAAATTCTTTACATTCTATGTCCATCAAAAAACTTATTTCTTTCTCTGCACGTTTACAGCAACTATGAGAGCAACCATTATTTACATGGTTAAGTGTCAGTTGCCGCAAGGCTTACCGACAGCATCAACATCTCCCCAGCGTTTACGTCGGGGACGATAGCAGTGGGCACATAAACCCTCAATGTATTCTGACGCAAGGAGAACAAGTCCCAAAAGTAAAGCGATAAGCATGAGTTTGTTCATCTGAAAATAAAGTTTTCTCGAACAAAATTGTTCCAACCAACAATGTTTGATTTGAAATTAGATAATAACTGAACTATAGCGATAATAACTAAAGTTTGTACAATCAGAAATTCTATGTAGGAGATAATAGCCTACATAAAAGTAAAATCATTTGCTTTACACTTTGCGAGAAAACAATGCCAGCGAAACTGTAAAAAGCGTCAAAGCAACCGTTAAAAGAACCAATTTAAGCGCTCATCCGCAAATCAAAAATAAGTGATCCAGACAATCCAGACAACCATGAATTTTTCTTACTTACCTTGTCTGCTGCTAGCACAATCTTGTGACCAACGCCAAAGAAACCTAGGTCTTATACACCACTCGAAATTAAAAAAAAATAGTTCCTTCTTCTTCTTTTTATTTAGTTGCTGAAGAGCAATTTGCAAAATCAAAATCGCGCAATTTGCATCAGTGATGCATTATGTGGTGGAAGACTCTTTTTAGACGACATCGCAGGATGTGAGTCAAATTATGTTTGTCGCAACATACGCGACCATTTACTTCGTAAATAGCGGACAAAATTTCTCTATGCCTTCTAACAGAGGGGGAAGTTGTTGAAAGCCGGTGAAAATACTAAAAAAAATCGTTCGAGAGCTCCGTCGCAAATAACAGCTGTTGGTTAACCAATCGTGCTTCTTCGTAATTTTCTCATTAAGCGGGTTTCAATTGATTAATGTTGCCAAAACATTATGCTAACATGTTGTTAGTTAACTACATTATTGTATAATATGTATTGGTCATGTAGACTACACACAATTAAAAACTCAACTAATTAATTTTGAAAATTTTGCATTGGACGTTTTGACTAAACTATTTGTTACTGTTAAAAACAACATGACTTGAAAACAGGTGGAAAAGATTTTGCACCAAACATGTACAACACTAGTCACCTTCTATTGTTCAGTGCGGGCTACTCGATTTTCATCATATTTTTTAAATTGAGTGCTAAACATTTATATAACACATGGTTTAACAGTTCATGTATGAAATACGTTCAACTTTTGAGCCAAGCGCTCTGCAAAAGGGCAAAGAGCAACTGATGTACCATCTGGCGAACAACCAACCATATACAACAACACAACAAGTGTATCTGTTTGCAATGACTGGAAGTACGGTTTGCAAAGTTATCGTTCATTTATTAACTTTTTGGGATTTTATTCTATCAAATTTTTTATGTCCAAAATGATGAGATGCAACGCTTATAGATATCGCTAAAACATAACTGCATTTGCTTTTTGCTGTTAAATAAAAACTGAAGAATTGTGATTACCCTTTAGCAAATATCAAAATACAATATTTTCTGAAATTGTTTTATTTGTTTGGAAGTTCAATTTCTTCACGCCCGGACGATAAGAAGTGATAAGAAATCTAGAAACAAAATGCAAAATAAAGTTAAAGATGCTACTTTGCTTGCCACGTTCGCATTTCCTGCAAACAAACACAACGATTTCAGATGTTTATTTCATTTGCTGCCCTAATACACTATCTCCTGTATTTTAAAAAGGTTCCGTGGATATTTTTTACCTTTAATCATTCATCGGGAAATTCTCCGAATTCTGCTTCGTCCATCAAATTATTTATTTCATGCTCTGCACGAAACAAGTGTTTAGGAATTATCGTCTTACAATATTTTCCAACATTTTACTAAGTTGCGAAGTTAAGTACGTATCCTTACCGATAGACTGGACATCTCCATGCACCAACCAGCGAGCAGCACGATAACGGCGACGAACACGACGACGTCGACCTTCGGTGCAGTCGGACGCAAAAAGTCCCAAAAGAAGAGCGATAAGCAAGAATTTATTCATCTAAAAATAGGCTTTTCTTAAACAAACTGCCTAAAAGGGATAAAACATCACACAAAGAAACCCACAAACTTGTCTTACCTTAACTGGTGTTGGCACGATCTTGAGATAAACGCTTAGTGAATTTCGGCTGACTTATAAAGTACGCACTAAGATTGAAGTTACCTTCTTCTTTTGTTTTGTGAAGTTTTTAAAAAGTAAACACTTAATTTGAATCAGGCTTGGACACGCGTGCTGTCGGTATGACGCAGGATGTGAGTCAAACTGTGTTTGTCGCAACATATGCGATCTTTTACTTTGTTAGTGTAGCGCACAGAATAGCTCTTGTGGCCTAATTATTACATAAGCGGAAATTGTTAAAATGTCGGTTTACGAAAAGTTGTGTGGATTTTTATTTGCCGTTTACTTCTTTCGAGTTTTATAAAAAAGACATTAATTTTGTTTCGGTGATCTGCTCAAACTGTGTATTTTTCGTCAATTTGTTCTTTATTGTTTAGTTGCGTGTAACCTTTTCCGAATCAAGAAAACAGAATGACGTAAAGTCATTGCCTTTGAGAAAAAAACGCTTTACACAAAGATTTAAAGATTGGTATTTGATGAAGTAATTGCGTTTTAACGCTTTTGGTGCTTAAATCGAAAACAACAACTGTTGGTGTACCATAGGTTTTCGTCGTCATTTTCCCCTAAGCGGACTTCAAATGCCTTTTTATCTCGCAACAAAAAAAACAGTGTGATCCTTATTTTTAGATTTGGCTCACGACAAAATACAACATTTCTTAAAATCGTTTTATTTGCCTGGAAGTTCAATTTTTCACTCCTCGACGAAATATTGAGAAATCCATGAAACGATTCACTTTTTTCTCTGCTACATCAACCAGCATCAACAGATAGGTTTAGGAATTATCGTTTTACAAATTTTTTCAACATTGTTGCTTTTTTCAAGTTGAGTGCGTATCCATTTCCAAAGGCTTACCGACGGACTCAACATCTCCCCATTGCTTAAAACGTCAGCACCTGCCACAGCGAACGCGGCGACGACGACGCCTTCTGAAACGGATCGACTTGTTGCACCCAAGTCTATTTGATTTCTTGTGCTGGATGATTTTCATTTTGAATTTTTCGCTTTTTTTATACATCTGGTCCACTGGACCAAAATCGCTTAAATTTTGTTTGGACAACTCTTTAATACCTATTGCATCATTTCATACGGTTGAATGTTTGCGTTAGTTTTTTCTATCATATTGAGCTGACAAACAAAACGTATTTTGGTCGTAGGAATGTTTTGAATCAATCCAATTTTTTTTGCTGCAAGCAATAAAAAAAGTTACAGTAGTTTTTGTGGCAAACGTAAAATGTAAATACTGACCGAAGATAGAAAAGCACTAATCCGGACCAAAGTCGTCAATTAAAATTTGCATCCTTTGAGAATCGGGTTGTTACTTGTTATTGGTTTGTCACACACACAAAACGGCGAAATAGAGTGCGCTTTGTATCTAAATTGCTAATAGCTCTTATATTTGTCTCGTAAGTCGAAATGCTTTGTAGTGCTTTTTGTGGCACAAATGTAAGTGGTAAACTCAACTCAACTCAAATTGCCACATTTTAACACATTTTTTTCTAAATTAAGTGAAAACCGAAAAGTTTTTTTTAAATTTAAGTGTGTTGTTTCTGGCAGTTTCTTTGTTTTGCAACAATGTGAAGAATTTTACATTTGTACATACGTAATATTTTAATGCAATCAAGTTATGCGTTTTCCATCGAAATGCAACCAAACATCATGGTTTCTCCTACGAAGAGTTGCTGTCCCCGCTCAGAGAAGGAGATGCCAGCCACATTTGTTGACTGTTGGATCTAGAAGACTGTTTTACAGTTCTGAACAGGTAGCAAGGAAACAGCTTTTAAAACCCAAAGGCCGTCACATCTTTTCTGAAAGATTTTTTATTGGTGCATTTGGTAGATCCATTGCCAGGAATGCCTTGAAAATTCGCTACTGGGTTGTCGGTGGTGGCATCAGTGGTGTAGCTTACACCAAAAATAAGTACAGTGAGTGGTATGATGAACACATTCCTGATTTATCGTGGCTTAATACAGCATTAAAGGTTGGTGAAGATGCAGTAAGCCATTTAAAGGTTGTAACCGGCAAACTGAAGGACATACATTGGCCTGACAAAAATGTGTTATTTCAATATTTGCCACAGCGCAAAAAGAATGGTATTGAAGGCCATGCAATATCAGCGAATGCCATTTTGCGAAATGAAGCTGATTCTCCTTTGTACAAAGAGGTTTCTGGCAATGGTTCAAAAGCTGGGGCACAAACAAAGAATCCGAAGCAAAATGATGAACATAAAAAGTTGGAAACCATGCAAAAAGAGATTGTTGACACAGAGTTAAAATATCAAAAAATAGTTGAGAAGCTTGAAAGGGAAAATCGCAATCTCCGAAAGTTGCTGCTGACCAAAGATGACAAAGATATTTATCGAAGAAAAGTTAAAAAATCACTAATTGACATGTACTCGGAAGTATTGGATGAGCTTGCTGACTACGACATGAATTATAACACTCAAGATCACCTGCCCCGTGTTGTTGTAGTTGGTGATCAGAGTGCTGGCAAAACTAGTGTTTTGGAAATGATTGCACAGGCAAGAATATTTCCACGAGGTTCTGGTGAAATGATGACCCGGGCTCCTGTAAAGGTCACCTTGAGTGAGGGACCCAATCATGTTGCCCAGTTCCGTGACAGCTCACGGGAATTTGATCTGACTAAAGAGTCGGAGCTAAAAGCTTTACGACATGAGATTGAACTTAGAATGAGGACGAGTTGCAGTGGAAAAACAGTAAGCAATGAAACTATATCCCTGAGCGTCAAAGGGCCTGGCTTACAAAGGATGGTTCTTGTTGATTTGCCTGGTATGATTAGCACAGTCACAAGTGGTATGGCACCTGATACTAAAGATGCTATCTGCAACATGAGCAAGTATTACATGGAAAACCCCAATGCCATCATTCTTTGCATACAGGATGGTTCTGTTGATGCAGAAAGAAGCATAGTCACTGATTTGGTGAGCCAGATGGATCCAGCGGGAAAGAGGACTATCTTTGTACTCACCAAAGTTGATCTTGCCGAAAAAAATATCAGCAACCCTAGTCGAATTCAAGAAATATTAGATGGAAAATTGTTTCCAATGAAGGCGTTAGGCTATTTTGCAGTAGTAACTGGCCAAGGAAGTGCCAACAGTAGCATTAATGATATCAAAGAATACGAAGAAGGATTTTTCTCAACATCAAAGATTTTTAAATCTGGTTTACTTAAGGCAAGTCAGCTTACCACAGCTAATCTGAGTTATGCTGTTTCCAACTGCTTTTGGAAGATGGTTAGTGAGTCCGTTGAGCAACAAGCAGACGCATTTAAAGCAACAAGGTTTAACTTGGAAACTGAATGGAAAAACAATTTCCCAAGAGTGAGGGAACTGGACAGAAACGAGCTCTTCGAAAAAGCAAAGAATGAAATTCTGGATGAAATGCTTTCTCTTGTGAATATTCCAGCTCAAAATTGGGAGCTGACCTTGCAAAACAAGATGTGGGACCGTGTTTCATCACATGTGATAGAGAATATCTACTTGCCTGCCGCCCAGTCTGGAGACCCTGGTTCATTTAACACAACTGTTGACATCAAGTTGAAGCAATGGGCAGACAAACCACTGCCCAAGGTCTCAATTGAAGTGGCCAAAAATACTTTGCTGGAGGAATTCAGTAAAGTTTTGGACCAGAGCACACACGACGCTGAGGAAAAGCATTCAGGCAACTCCGAGGCCATTTTTGGTAGACTAAAAATGGCAGTAAGGGAGGAAGCTGTTAACAGACATTCGTGGAATGAGGGTTTTGTAGATACACTACGGGTGATTCAACTCAATGCCTTAGAAGATCGGTCGATTTCAGATAAGATGCAGTGGGAGAGTGCAATCCATTTCATTGAGGAAAACTTGGGTGGTTTGTTGAAAAAAACAGAGACATCTGTTCAAGATCTAGTTGGCCATGGGTGGTGGCACAGGTGGACACATTGGACAAGCCGAACATGGGACCAACATCAACGCAATGAAATCAAAAACCAGTTACAAAACCTCTTTCATGCTCAGCGAGATCATGGACCATATCTGGCCAATGATGAAATCACAACCATACGCAAAAATCTTGAAACCAAAGGAATTGAGGTTGCAGTTGAAATGATCACAGACACATGGAATTTGATGTACAGAATGCATTTTCTAAACGCTGCCTTGGCACGGTGTGCAAGCTGTCGCCGTGAATTTTATAGGCACCACGCCTCCGCAATGTCCCAGGTGCACGCTGATGATGAAGGAGAAACAATTGACTGTAGTGATGTTGTCCTTTTCTGGCGAATCCAGCGTATGTTGGCAATAACCAGCAATGCCCTGCGCCAGCAGGTTATGAATACTGAAGCCCACAGACTTGAGAATGAAGTTAAAGAGGTCTTGGAGGACTTTGGCCAAGATCGTGAGTGCAAGGAGTCATTGCTGACTGGGAGAAGAGTCGAGTTGGCCGAGGAACTGAAACGTGTAAGGGACATTCAGCAGAAACTTGAAGAATTTGTAGAAGCACTGAGAAAAGAGAGATGAATTTGTTGTTGTCTTTAAATGAATTTATTTTTTGTGTAGCACGCACAGATTTCTATTCTTCACCCTTTAAGTTATTTCCTAACTTTTGTTGTATTGCTTGCTGCATGTAAAACTTCTATTTGACTGAGTTAGAGTTTTAGCACTGATTAGTCTTGCCTATGCCCTGCTGGCTAATTTCTGGACTTTGCTAAAACTCCCGATGTTTTACTGAAATGAAGTGTTTTGCGTGCAAACGTATTTAACTGAAATGAACGTTAAGTAATGTGTTTTCTGTGTGATTTAATGTCAAAATAGAGAATGCATTGTTTTAGCGCTGAATGCAACACCTCCTTATAAAATGTGTGTTTTTTGTTGACATATAACTGCATGCGTATTGTTGCCACAGCATGCGAAACACGTCACTTCATACCAATGACAATTTGCGGCAATATGAACGAACAAAGATTGCGGACACGCCAATTTATGCGCTGGTGACTTACTGTTTATTAAACACTGATGGGAGAACAAGTTTAAAGACTACATTGCTTTCGCGACTTAAAGGCCAAGAGCCTCACGTAATTTATATCACTTCCAAACACCATGACCAAATGCATAAGCTGGTTTGGAAATTCTATTTCAGCGTATAAAGTGGAACATGGTGTAATAAATGACCTTGTACTGACTTTGGTATGTTATGCATACAACTTTCGTGTCGCCACCAGCGAAATCGTTGTTGCTTAACGCTTGTTTATTTGTGGTTGGTTGGTATTGACTTTTTTTAACACGAAGAGAGATGCGATGCGTTGAACTGCTAGCTTAGGTGAATTTCGGGTTGTCCTTATCCACACTGGCGCCTTGCTACGTCATTTTAACGCTGTAAGATTTGTCAAGGTAATTCCCAATCGGTCACGTATAACTTTTGTTTGCTGAATGCCGGCAGTTTTGGACTTCGACATTTGGAAAATTGCTTATAGTGTAAAACGCACACGCCCAAGTAACAATCATGCGCAAGTGTCCAAAATGCAAAACAGACGTTTGTTCTAAGCGATGTGAAAACGTCGTTAGGAATGTCTTGTCACGCAGGGTGCTTGAAATGCAAAAGTGTGCTAACACCTAGTGCATGGTGGAAGCCCCTTTTACAACCCCATGCTACAGCGTGTCAGACGCGAGTAATACAATTAACAGTAAGAAATGGAATTTAAACGAACAAAATAATCCTAATTAGCTTGCAAAGGAATTTGCAGCGCTGACAAGGACGGCAGTACTGCACAGTGCGATAGGCAGCAAAAACCGCCAAATGGTACGGTGCGCCCTTCGTAACGAGGTACGCACATATTTAACTTATCTAAGCACCGTACCGCACTGTCATCATTGAGCGCATCATCCCAGACAGAAGCAACGGATTTATTGCTCCAACACACACCTGCCCGGCATACTGGCTACTTTCCCAATGAAAGGGGAGCAAAAATTTTACCCAATTATTATATTTCGCGTGCTTTTATGTTAGTACGCGTACTCCCCATTGGCCTCAAAGCAAATCAATTATGTTTATCCACGTCGGGAAATATGTTTTGAATTTTTTCATTTGAACTTCCCACATGTTCAAAACTATATGATAGTAAATTTAAGTTTAGCAATAATGGTTTTAGTTCTTTCCCATACTGTCATTTTTTGCATAAAACGTGTGTTTATTTGGGTTAACGAATGTACCGCTCAGGATTTATTGCTTGAGCAAGCCTTTTCTCACTTTCCCTTCTGATGAAAAACTTGATGACTAAGCAATCTTTTGTGCTGATAGCAGACATGTCAGGAACAGGAATTTGATCTATAATTAGACTGAATAATCGAAGTCAGAGAGTTGCAAATCATTCAATAACCCACAGGCCTTGAAAACTGAACTGTGCATATCAACAGTAAAGATGAAATTTGTTGTTTTTTTAGTGAATTGAGATATTAGGGTTTGTTTTGGGCCTGTTTTAACAAGCAAGTGATGTCCAAAGACGCCGAAGACACAAAACCGGTAATTTTCACAGACGATGAGCTGGTCAATTTAAGTGTCAGGGAGCTGAACCGACATTTAAGGTGTCTTACTCCAGATGTAAGTCCTGATAATTTAGGTTTCATAGTAACATTTTTTGCTGTGTATAATACATATTGCTTTGCTGCTTTTAAAAGTAGTTGTACCTATACGCTTGGATGAAATCTGGTACAAATCCAAGACTTTGACAAAAGCATACATAAAACCAGCAATGGTTGTCATTCTAAAATACAAAGAAATAACTCATTAAATCTAAAAAAAGTTTTATAACTCTATCATAAATATGCTGGCCTAAATAGTTGGTAAAAACAAAATACTTTGTTATTCAAGCGCCTTAACAATATCTTTCGCAAACATTTGTGATTTACCAAGTTCTATGACTGTTTTAGGAAAGTAGGCGGCTAAAGCAGAGAAGACGAACCCTGAAGAACCGTGGATATGCTGCATCATGTCGTATTAAAAGACTCACTCAGAAAGATGAGTTAGACATAGAAAGGATACAACTTCAAAACGAAGTAGGTATACCAACTTAAGAGTGCCAGCGTTGGTATCTAATGCCTAAAATATCCAACTAGGGTATAATTATGTCCACATTATAAAACAGGTCACCAACATATTAAACTTGTTATACACAGGAGTTGTTTAGGGGTTGTTCTAGACAGCCACAGATGGGTGTATGTAAAAATCACTTGACCACTGTGGCCCGCCTGTAAAAAGTGTACACCAGGGGTGCCTAGCGTTTTTAGCCGCAGGGCCATGTGCGATTTGCAAATAAATTTGCGGGCCACTTAACATGGAATTTGTATTTAAGTTTTCACAACAAATTATTTACAGGCTGGCCACAGTGGTCATGCAGTATATGCAGGCTGGCCACAGTGGTCACATGGTATTTACAGGTTGGCCACTGTGGTCATGCGGTATTTGCAGGCAGACCATAGTAGCCACAGCGGTCAGGCAGTTTTTACATACACCCACTCACGATGCACGAAAAATAATTATTAATTTGTTAATGTTTGATCCTAATCATAGTCTCTGCTCTCTATGTACACAGGGTTTTTTTATTTTTAGGTTGATCGAATTACACAAGAAAACCAACGAATGAAGCTGGAGCTCGAAGCCTTCCAAAAGAAGTTCAACGATTTGGAACAGTTTGCGAAAAGCATTGGCAAAGGCAATTCAGTATCTGGTGTAAGTTGATCAAGTGTCTAATTTCTTCATATGTTAGTTGTGGAGATCTAAAAACTCCTAAAGTTGGAACCTAATTATTCTGTTCGTTAATAGGAAACATCACTGCCATTTAGGATTATATCTACCCAATCTGGATTTTCAGAAAGCAATAATTCCTCCAAAGACAAGGAGAGCGGAAGTCCAATGACAGGATGACACACGTACTATGAACAAAAGCACTTAAAAGGTTCTGTGGTGTCTGTGCAGAACAATCACCACACCTGCTGTACATGTTATTGCAGTGCTTCTATACTTGCTGCGACCCTTGCCCAGGCCTATGTAATGTACTGTACATGGCTAAATCTGCTCGTACACGCAATATCTTTTGTTTATTTGAAAAAAAACTTAATGAAATATTAAAACAAAAACTGTAAAAAGGCAGTAAAATCATTTACAATACTGGTATAAGAATCCCACAACACACACTGAGGTATAAAAATACAATACCAATCGAGGTACGACCACTGTAGTTTCAAGATTGAGGTTTCCGCCTACCAAGCCTCGGTTTGGTTTGAATTGGTTGATCTACAGCATCTATATCAAAAGTGAAAACCAAATGGGCCTTACATAATACAATATTTTGACTTAAACCATACCTGGTAGTTCAGTAGCAACAGTTGCTAGTTTTGGAAGGCTAATGTAACCATCTGATTCTGTAAACTCCTTTTCTTTAGCACTGCTTCTGCAGTGGAAAAGTTACACAAAATGTAATACAGTCACTATGTTTTATTTGTACATAAACATGAGATGCTTACTATTTTGTGTCAATTGCAAATAAACAAAAAACACACCTGGTTGTTGCATTTTGTCTTTTTGTTGCACTTTTCCTAACTTTTGACCTTCTGTTGGAGTGCAAAAGTTTATGGTAGATTTATTTGCCAAAAATAAAAGTTGTGAAGAATTTAAGAACTGACCTTGATATATGGGGCAAATTGCATTTACTTTTCTTTGCACATGTTCCCTTGTTGTAGAAATCCGGGCACACATTTATGTGTTTCTGCTTACACTTTAAAGTACACATAAGGAATAAGTCTTAACAAGTGACGATAGCTGAAGTGTAGTTACAGAAGAAAAAGGATTACAGTATTTTAAGTATGGTCATACAGTTAACGACTGCGTAACAAGGTATAACTACTGTTAGAAAAGCTTAACTGACATTCTCAGCTTTTTGGCAGTATCCTGTAGTGGCGAAGGGTTCACAAACGTCAGCAGTATGCCCGACAAACACATGAAGATATGGACAGTTCTTCGTACTGCATTTTCCTTGCAGAAAAAATGAACAAACTGGTACCTGCCGAAATGGACAACATTGTTGATGTTTTGGAGAATATTGCTTTCATGACAGACATAGTATCACCTTTTTCTTGGATATTTTGTGAGAAAACAAGCATGAGTCATTTCTGCATGTGCCACGAAGAAACCTTAGTTTTAAGAAAAAAAAAGTAATTTCTGAAAGTTCAATTGATTTTATCTTGTCCATAAAAAAAATACAGAAATATATTTTACTCTTGCTGCTAAGCTGCATGATTTGAAAACAGACTCTCTTTTCAATATTCTTCAGTGATTGTTTTCGCAATCACACAGCTTTATATCTGCTGTAAAGTATTTTACCATATATACCTTGTGCAAACTGCAACTCTTTCTGGGTCATGCACATATTGACATTTGTCTCCTCTGTTGCACCTTCCAAATCTTGCAAAAAAATTAAAAAAAAAGCTTATGAACAGAGCAGTGCGAAATGATACTGACAGTAAAATACAAAATGTGAGCTGTAATGTTGTTATTTAACACCAATAGGTTGTTGTACCTGTTGTAAAATAAGCAAAACACTTTGCGCAACTTGTGACGATTCTTCTGGCGGACAGTACTCAAGCTTTTTTGAAGGACTTGGCTGGAAAACAAAGAAATGAGAAGATGATCCTGGTAAGTGCATAGAAACCAGATATTAATCTTACCTTGCTAATTTCTGCTTGGCTGAGTAAAAATATTGCTGTTTGTGGTGAACTGAATGATCTTTTGCTGTAAAATGTTTGGGTTGACAACAGAGGTACAACTAGCATGCATGCAACAAAATAGGTGGCAAAAAAACAACTTGCATTTCTTAAAAATTTTGGTTTCTTGAAACCTAGCTACTTGTTGATTATTGGATTAAACTATATTAATAAAAACAATTAAATAATGTCAACTTTATGCAACAACGTTGGTATTATACAACATACACAACATACCAGTGACTTGTTTGCGTTTTAAAACGATGTTTCCAGACTGAGGGTTACGGGTCTGAACATTAATCACATGGTTTTTGGGCCGAACAAGCTTGTACTTTGATCTGTTAAGTAACAATGCCTGTAAACTTTGTATTTTATACTATCACATCAGATAATAGCACGTTACCGATGGGATTTCACCCAGAACAATATAAAATTATACCTTTTGCTGTGTGTAAAATGAGCCAATGCACCCTGGAAAACAAAAACAAACATAAATGCACAATAATGTTGTTTTGGAGGGGGGAAGTTACCTTGTAATGATTTGATCTGGACTGTTTATTTACATGCATCTTTGTGTATTGAGCTTCTTGGCCAAGAACAGTTTTGCTCTTTGTGACATTGCCAGATGACTTTCTGATCACCTTGTATGGATTACTGCTAACATTAACTTGTCTCTGTACCCTGAAAAACCAATGCAGACCAAGTCATAACATGTTCTGTTCAAAAAGTCAGTTTAAAATGCAAATCCGGTTGCTTTGAAGGTGCCTGAAACTGATTTGTAACACTCACCTCGACTTAAAATGCACTCTTCGTAGTTTGTATTTGGTAACAATTTGCTTTCCAGCTAATGTTGAAGGCACAGTTTTGTGTTTCACAGAATCCCCACTTCTTCTCCTAAAGCTCAAGTTTATTACTTGACACACTAAAACAAGAATTCAAAACAAAATACCTTTTCCACACATGACGGCTTCTCATAGGTTTGTTTTGTTTGTTGCTTTGTTGCTTGTAATCACCATTGGGCAACTGTTTGCCTACAAGACTTGGTGAAGTTTGACCATTATTTTTCGACCACTTATAGCAATTAAGCGCATGTTGTTTGGTTACTAATGGTGCTGAGCCTTCGGACAAGGTTTTCTTTTTTGGTGGCACTGCAGAGACAGAACCATCAAGTTTATGCTTAGTCGCTACACCTTTTCCAACATTGGTTGGTGTGGTGACACTGATGTTTGATGCTTGTGAGGTAGAAGCTGATGAATTCGGATTTTGCTTCCATTTGTATTTCGAAGGGGAATGCTTTTGTTTTGTGTACTTGTGAGAATTGAAACCCTGAGCAATAGCCAACTTTCTATCAAACTTCTGAAAAAGACAAGCAATTTTAGAACACATTTGTTTGTGACAATTGTTTTTGTAAATAGCTTTAGTGTGATCATTAGCTGAATGCCAAAATCTACACAAAAAATGTTGTGTAAGTTACACATTTTGTCTGGTATTATTTGAAAAAAAGAAATATCAAGAAAAATAGGTCAGCAATAAACTGACCCTAAAATCCCCTGACGATGCTCCTGATCGGAATGAAAGTTTCCTACACACAAAAAAGACAAACTACATGTGTTTAAGAAAGTGTAGACATCTATCTTTCTGTAAGAAATAACATGCTAATGACAGCATACCTATCGCTTCCATTCCATCTAAATGACCTTAAATTGGTCTTTCTTGCTTTGGACAGTTGGACTTGTTTATGTGTCGATATAAGGTCTGCAAACAAACATGAAAGGTAATCAGTCCCCGTTTTTATTCATCAAAAAGCATGCAAACCATAAAAGACCATTTTCACTCATCAAACGACAAACGTTACCAATTTACCTGACCAGTATGCAATTTCTGCTTTCAAGCGTGCTGATTCGTCCATTGCAGCGATAAAAACATTACAATGCTACTTTAAAAAGTAATAAGCAGGTTTTAAAAAATTACGTTACGAAAGCATTACAAAGAAAACAACATTCAGGTAGAACAATAAAACAAAACAATATTTTACGACTATTTATTGCGTCGCATGTCGCGTTTCGCGTGTCGCGATATACTTCAACGGTTAACGGTTATATTACGAATAAACTATTACGTCCTAATGTAGTGGTTCATAACCATTGGCCCCGCACCACCTTTACACCAGTTAACCCCCCGTCCTTCAGGGCAAAATTTAGCTACTTAGGCTTGTTTATTTTAGGATACCTTTGATTCCTATATTTTTGTTCCAAACATCCACTCTATATGGAAGCAGCCAAAATAATTCGAACCTGATTTGGTTTTCAAAGAAGTTTTGTTGTAATTGGAAGTCTGTTTGCACCCCTTGAAATTACGCCTCCCGTTAGGGGTGCGGCCCCAGTATAAGAACCTCTGTCTAAATACAAGCTTATTTTAAGTCCCAATCTTTACATACAGTGTAGTTTGACGTTTTTTACGCTGGGTTACTGGATGGACCGGGATTTCCTGTTTGTCGCTGTCTAACGCTTAAACGAACGTTTGCTACGGACTACATTACCCTGCTATTCTAGATTAATGGGATTGTGACTTACATGTTTTGACATTAGCCTTCAAACAAGCCATACAACCACAAACATAACAACCACAAGATGTCGTTGTAGATCTATAAGTTGGCGAGCCAAACAGATGAGTGTCAAGGCGTCCCTTGATATGCTATTTATCGCAAATCGTCTGGATTGAATGTCTGCACAGCCAGATATTATTTACTACTAAACTACTGTTTAGCAGTAAACAATGGATTAACTATTCCAATGTTGACAACAAGAAGTTTTATTGGTTGTTTCAAATTCTATTGAGTGCAGTCTGCAAAACGTTTAAACACATTGATTTGAATTATTTCATGTATGGAAGAGGGGTGGGCAAACTACAACCCGTGAGCCAAATCCGATCCGCAAAGCCTTTCATTTTGCCCGCCAGATGTTTTTACAATTTAACATATTACTTCAATTCATTTTTTTGCCCATTGGCCTATACTTTAAAGCGTGTGCGATGCAACCACAACATTTGGCCACCCCTGACATAGAAACTTGCCCTAACTCTATTTTTTGAAAAATACCTTAAATGGGCGTCGTGCACTAGCACGCCTCGTGCAATCGACAGCAGCTGAAGGACTTAACAAGCAATATGAAAAAACGGATATATAACAGAAAGCGCCAAATCAAGGTTTTTGTCTTTTGAACAGAAAATTCTAGACTTTATTATTAGTTGACTTATGGCGGGATTTCGCAACTTTGTGCACCTTGGTAATTTAAAAAGAATGCTCTGACGCAATCTTATTGCAACTTTCGAAATTTGATGAGCCACGAAGAACGAAAAGCGATGCTTTGTTTATCGGCTATGGTCAAATCATCAACAAGAGGCCAATTCTTCATGCTTGCAAACTCTAAGCTCTATATCTTAAAATAGCCGACGCTGTCAATTATGTGGACACATATTCTGAGAAAAGAACAATTAAGTAACACCAACAATAATAACCATAAAAGCATCATCTTAACACACCAGGGATATCTCTTTAGGCGCGAAAGCAACCCAGTTCAACGGAGCGAGAGTAGGAAAGGAGAAAAGCACTTTTGCTGATGTGTTGCCAGCGGGAGTTGCTGAAGGTCTGTGCATTATCTCGATGCACACGCGCTTCGATTCTAATGCACTTGTTTACAGCAACTTGTGCACTTCTCACTAAGCTTCGAGTCGCTAGGCGATCCCTGTCGTTTCGCGTGGCAAGCGCTGATTGGCCCGAAAACTCGTTTGTTTGTCATGTGGAGCGGCGGTATGGGGTCAATTGTTCAGGTTTGAACGTAAACATTTTTTTTGCATTTTGGAAAACAAACTTCGTAGCTCAATTTTGTGTGTAAAACTTTTATGTTAACACCAACTGTGATTTTCGCAATTTAGAAATGAAATTTGTAAATAAAAACTAAGTAGCTGACACAATTTTACAATCGTGTTTAGGAAGAGTTTCTAATGCGACATTGGGATACTTTTGCACACTCTAAAATACGGGTGCTGCTTTACATAAAATTCCGTAACAACGCTATTAGGTCAAGAACCAGCTGCGTTCATGTAACGTTATCATCCACTACTGTACAATTAAACACTTATCTTGTATACGATATCAGCGTACGTTAAAAAGCACAGTAGATGGATCCTTCATCAAGGGCTTGCATGAATTTTTTACAATATAATGCAAGGGCAGCGGTTGATTTTGTGGTGCAGGAATTGCCACAGGTTCTTTGGGTGCGTGCAATCCCATGACGGTTGTGAAATCACCTTTTCAGAAACTCGGAAGTTCTCCAATACTTCCGTGTGTTGCAACCCAAGCGAACTCAACAAAAAACGTGAACCGGTCACAGGTTCGATGATGGACAAACAATAATGACCCCCCTTATTCCAATACACGGACCACTGGACCCTTGATATAAGCATAACCCGGTGCATGCCTGTTTACAGCGAGACGCTTACGCGGTCGCTGGGCTAAGTGACGTCAGATTCGTGCGTGTTGTCGAGTGGCGAAGTCGACGGCGTCGGTGATAAACAAGGCGAGCGCGAATTAATTAAGGCTCGCTCGCTTCTTGGAACGCTGCCAAACATGCTGACCGCGACCGCCGCGCGCTCGACACTTCGTTTGAATAATAAATCAAGACACAACACACTAAGGGGGCAGTGATTCACGGGATGACACTTCCCGTCCTAAGTGACTGGTCCAGTGGCGGGGAAAATACATTGTGAAGGCCCGTCTCCATGTTCTTCACTTCCGACGCGCATTAGGAATATTCTCGGGGGTAATTACGTGCCTGCTGGGCCCCAGAGCGATTTGCATGCCCGTTTTAATCTTTATTCAAATCGGCGTTTGCAACTCGGTGTCTTTCCGAAGTGCCATGTTAACATTGGAACCACTAGCGTCCTGTGCGCTTCCACGAGGCCACAGGCAAGTCTTATGAAAGGTAAACAGGCCTTGGTTACACAAGGTAAAGCGTTAATCAACAGCTCGCGATGTCGAAACGAGGCTTTGGCCCTTTGCCTGCCTGTCGCAATAACTTACACCGCTTCGGTAACAAAAGGCCCCCCGCATGCAATCGCAACTCTGCACCGGCTGCTCCGGTCTGTTT
Source organism: Phallusia fumigata (assembly GCA_008931825.1). Classification (NCBI taxonomy): domain Eukaryota; kingdom Metazoa; phylum Chordata; class Ascidiacea; order Phlebobranchia; family Ascidiidae; genus Phallusia; species Phallusia fumigata. The sequence goes on from QXVZ01004770.1 coordinate 42,988, forward strand.
TTTAAGGCTTCGTGCCGACCACGAAATGCCAAACAACCGTCTCACCTCGGCCCAGATAAAGACTTCGGCGAAGCGATTGTAATGAGTGGGTTTTGCGCCGGTGGTTTTCGCATTAGAGATCAGCGACGACGGTAAGCTGTGTGGAGCACTATGTTGACTGTGGAAAACTGGGTTAGACTGGCAAGGGTTAGTTTGTAACAGATGAGTTACCGCCGCACGCTCGTTGCGGGTTCGCAGTTCAAGTAACCGATCTCCCGACAATGGCAGGTATATTGCGGGCGACAGAGAAAACAAAGCGATACCAGTTGAGCGAGGGGTGGGAAATCGAAGAGAAAGCCGGGAGCAGGTGACGAGAAGAGATGAGCCGGCGAAACAACGAAGAAATAGCGCCCACGGCTTAACACGAGCTCGACGAAGGAGAAAAGTTAGAGCTCCAGGAACGGTCAGCTGATTCTGAGTTGTTTTGTGACGCGCTGGGCGCCTTTCTTTCAAAAGCAATCGAACCCCGACGCCTTCCTATTGGTCTTGTGAGCCGGCCTTCTCTGTTTGTCAAGTGAATAAATTGGAGAGCGCGCCACAGCACAGTCACAGAAGTCAGCTGTTTGCTCAAGCCGGCAGAGCTCGTTGAAAGCGGGCAGGCGGCGGCGACCAACGACGTCGGCATTGGCTCGTTCGGGCTTTTGCAATACACAGGAAGCTGAAGTGCAGGCCCGAATGCATTTAATGACACTTTTAGTTGCAATTCACGACTGTTCAGATACAGTTGCATTTGGATTTAACTCAGAATTTAGCAAGTCGAATTTAGCGTGGCCATTCCAGCCCTATCCAGTGATATTGCGTAATCCTGCAACGGGGCTCAGGGTGCAGCATTGGGCGCGTTAAGTCAAAAAGCCCGTTTCGGCGCAAGTTTTCGTGAGAGCTTAGCAGTTGCGCATATGTTTAAAATTCATATTGCTTTGAACCCGTCTGTTTTTTGCTGCCTTTGTTCAGCTTTAAAATCTTGTTTTTTGTTTTCGCAGAACAATAGGAAAACGCCAATCAAAACCCGCACTCCTTTCCACGTTTTGTCCACGTTCACTGCACAGTCAAAAACAGTCTGAAAACTTTTTAGCTGCGTGCTACGCTCATAGTGGATGTTCGAATGGTTGCCACAGACACTTTGTACGCGTCTGAAGCAATGACAGGAAGAGAAATGCCGCTAGCAGAACTCCAAGACCAAACTGCATCTTTCGGCCAATCCAGCCCATGTGACCCGTTCCTGCCGTCCAGTCCGTTCAACGGAAACAGCAACAACAGCAATAACACCTGCGACCTCGCTCAAATGCAAGAAGAATGCAAGACTACATCAGAATCGTTCGCACTGCCGTCGCTGGAAAGCACACTGGCTAACCCCTTCAGCGAGGCCAAGTGCTATGACGCAATATACACAAGCTACAACGGGTCTATGGTGGCAAGCTTCTGCACCACAAGCCTCACCATGGCCGGCGACAAGAACACAACAACGGCAAGCGCCTTTTCGGATATTTGTTCGTCGCTTTCGGAGTCGCCTTCCGAGCTAGCGCCCAGCCCCCTCGAGCGCAAACCGACTGCCGAGGAGTTGCAGTGGTACACGCAACAGCAAATGCAACAAGACGAGAGGCTCAGACAGTCTTCGCCCCTCGAAAACCCGCCAAACATGTCGCAAGGTTCGGCAATGCAACCCCAGCAGCAGACGATTTCGCAAACCATGCCCAGTTTCGCGGCGATGAGCGTCGGCGACGATGTGTCGTCGGGGGAAGATGAAGTCTTCGAGACGTGGCTTGCAAACTTCCAGGAGTTTTCAGGCGCTGGGGTCTCTCCTCATCAAGATTCAGCGCAGAATGTTCTCTTCCAGAACGGCCAAATCGCTTTCCCGACCACCCAAATGCAGCCAACATACTGCTCCACAAGTCCAAACCAGATGCTCACGAATGCAGGGAACGCAATCGGCTACGGCGCCGACAAAACGACAGTTTCCAACTTTTCGCCTTTGAGCAGCACCAACGCGTCGCCGTTAGGCCAAATTGACAACACTCCGATGTACAACACCACCGCCGCTGTTTACAACCCAACGAACTCGTACCCTGGGCCCACCATATGTAACTCAGGGATGTTTCTAACAGACGCTGGCTCCGTGTGTGTCAACAACTTGGACTTTGCCACCACCACGTTGGACTTAGCGAGCGAGAGCGTGCAAGCTCAGCTGATGAGCTCAAAGATGCAGAGTGTATTAAGTACGGCAGGGATGCTCGACAATGGCAAGCAACGAAGCAAATCGGCCGGGTCTATTCCCTCCGAAGTGCCGCCACATAGAGGCACCGGTCTACCCGGCGAGGCTCTGGCAGCGTTACCTGACGAGCAACTAACCCAGATGACTGTTAGAGACCTTAACCGCTGTTTGCGTGGCCTAAGGTAAATAGTGATAACACCAGCGTCAATGGCTGTGACAACATGGCCCGGATTCATATAATTTAGTGCTTTGATTCGCTGTCAAACTGTAATGGCCCTCTCCTCTGGGTTACAACACCCTGTGCATTGTGTCCCACCGGCAGTGAATGTAAACTCGTTTTTATGTGACTTTGCAGCAAGGACGATGTGCACGCCCTTAAGCAACGGCGGCGGACGCTGAAGAACCGAGGCTACGCGCAAAGCTGCCGAACCAAACGAGTTATGCAACGGCACATGTTGGAAAAGGAAAAGAACATACTCCAAATGCAGGTAGGCAATATACATAACTCAAACAAGCCTTTTCGGACACGTATAACTACGTAAAGCCCCAATGGTAGTGTACACCTACACACTATAAAAGAATTTCACCCGAGCAATGCCTTGTCATTGTAATACCGGTTGCTAAATGATCTTGTTATTGTTTTTAGTTATCGCAACTGCAAGACCAAGTCAACTCAGTTGCAAAAGAGCGCGATGACTACAAATCCAAGTTCGAGCATCTGCGCAAGTTCATCCTGGACCAGCAACAACTCCTCAAGCAGCAGCAACAGCAGCAGCAGCAGCAGCAGCAGCCAGGCGACGCAAAGGGAGACCTGTAATGGGGCGCCTGCGCTTGAACAGAGCGCCCTTGTGTGACTCCGATGTTTGAACAGTCGGCTCGGCATACACCTATGGAAGAGCACGCGGCACAAAAGGCTTCCAGTCGTACAGGTCGCTTCAGACACGCGAGCGGCTTATAGAATGTCCGAGCCGTCTGACAATTAAAAGGTGTAACGTTTTTCTACAGCGATGGCCTTTGCGTATATGGACCGTTTTGCTACTAGGGCCAATTGCATATTTGATCGTAAGTGCCGGCAAAACATTGTTTTTCATTGCCACTGCAGCTTACCGGCTGGCAAATACAAAACCATGTTTAAAAATGCCAGGCACAAATTCGACCATCTGCCAAACACAAACGTGTCGGTGAAACAACCGGCGACGTTGTAGGGACATGACAGGCATCCTCTGCACATCGGACAAGCTATTGTCTTAATGCGCGGGAAATCTGCGTCTATTGTTCCCGCTGCACGTCGCGATCTGCCCTAGCCCCCTCAACGACTCAAAACTTGAGTTTTCTACTTCGAAAATCATAATGTGAATGTGCCGATATACGTACGAGACGACTGCTAATATATTAAGCCGTGAAAGCGTGCTTATTTTGTGTACGTCCATTTGAAGGATATAATTTCTGTGTTCCCACTCCCCTATGTTAAGACATGTTGTCTTTAATGCCTTTGTTTTTTACAAGTAACCCGTGCTTTTCTTACAAGCCGTTCCCAGTACCCTCTTTACCCAAGGGGGCGCCTAACAATTCACTAACGCGAATATTTTATACCCCCTATTCTTCCAATCTTTAAAACTTCAACCCGACAACCATAAGAAAAAAATACTAGAAAAAAGTGTAGTGCCTCTTTATTCCCTGCTGTTCCCGGTAATATGTTCCATTCCGTTTGTCCAGTGCCACTTATCGCATCTGTGTTCCCCTGCTATAATGACTGTGTCGATTGCTACGTAAAAGTTTAAGTATCCCATTTCCTATTTGACTCTTCGGCGCACTGGCTTGAAAGCTGCTTTGGTATTTGTTTGTTACATAATGTTTTCGAACGGGTTTCTGAACGACCATGGCGAAAATACGCCACGGTCTTGTTTCGGATGTAGTCCAAACGTAATTCATTTACAAAACCCAAGCGTTTCTATTTCAAAAGTCACAGTCCTTAGATCCCACGGTTAACTGCACAAAGTGCGCTGGAAACCCGTTTTCTATGCTCAAGTTTCTAAGCCCGATGCCCAAAATGCTTGCCCTGCCCAAGTACTGCTGGCGCCTTCGCCGCGCTAACCATTCTTCTGTGTTTAAGTTAGGACGGCCAATGTTACTGCTAAAGATGTTCCCATGCATATGCGTGTAATGACCAAACTGTGATTTAGAGATTTCTAATAGCTCGCCTGTAAGAGTAGGGTCGGTTTTGCCCCAATATGTTGACACAACGTCGATTCATTTCCATTTTATTTTGCTTGGACTTCCGAAGTCCTTGTTTCATTTGTTTTCGAATTTTATTTCGACTTCCAAACTTTCTTTAATAAAGATATCTATGTACGCAAAAGTGGTTTCAAAGCAGAAAGCAGTGAGAACAAAGCATGGAAAGGTGCCAGGTTTGGAGATTTTGAAAAAAAAACTAACGTTCATGGCCAGATTGGTTAAGAAAGATTTGCTTTTGCATAAAAAGCGCTTGTAAATTGCAGCCAATATTCTTTGTCCGACTTCAACGGATCCAAGTACACGTTCATTATAATGTTTCACATTTCGTGGGAATCAAACACTTTTTAATGGACAAAATTTGGGGGGAGGGAGAGGGGGGCACGAATTTTTTGGGGGGAGGGGGGCATGGCCGCTTTCGCCCCTCCCTTGGTTACGTCCCTGAGCAGAACAACATGCATCATAGACGCAATATATTTTCATGTAAACAGGCTTCGTGAAAAAGGTAAAAAATGTAAGCAAATGCTTCTAAAACACGAAAATCAGCAAACAATCATACGTTAACGGGGGTTACGGGGTTCATGTGGATCCGAGTTATGTCGATCTCAAAATATTTGTCACCCTGAATGCACAACAACACACCGGCCGACCTGCGCAAACACGCCAAAGAGAAGACCGCTGAATGAATCACAATTCACTCTAGACAACCGGCACAGGAGTGGGAATTTTGTGGGGTCGACTACGGTTGGCACAAACATGTTTTTAACCCTGGACCCTGGGGTTAGTTGTCTAGGTCAAAGTTCGTGGCTCGTGGTTCAGAGTGCGCACAATATCCATCACTCACTGATGTTCTGTTACTAACAGCTGCGTAAAAAGACTTTACAAACTGCCCGAACAAGTCGCTGTAGAAGAATGTTTTCGTACCACAACTTGAAGGCAACATAACAAATACATAGGCGAAATGAAAACAGGGGAATTGTCAACCAATGCAGCTGGTATACAACAAGTGTAAAGGTGGCAACTAATGGGCGATGTAAAAAAGCGCAATGTTGTTGGTATAAATAACTTTACCTTGGCGACAAAAAAGTGTAGTACCTGTAGATAACAATACAGACGTACAGAGCAGGGGAAGCATGTAAGTTGTTTAATGAGTATGACAGTATCGAGAAAAGCAATCCAAATGTAAACATTGCTTTCAGTCAACATTTGGGAGTGCAGAGCGCTAGTCACAGCTCAAATCAAAACACGTTCATATCCAAATGCCATTGGCACACTGTGAAACTATTACGATCAGTTTCCTCATTACAATGTTTGGCGAAACAGGCAGAAACTGATGGAATTAGTAAACAGAACGATAGAATTTTAGTTCGTTGGCGACCTGGTAGTGGCGCAGATCCTCACAAAGCAATTTTTTGCAAAGCAAACCCTGACAAAGCAATTGTTTTTTGACTCGGTGCAAACGCATGGGAACGGCACTTAATAAGTTTGCAAGCCCCGAAGTGCAAAGCAATACCTGACATCAGCTTAACTTGCAAGACAGGTTTGGACGTCATTTCGGCCGCACAAAAACCTCAGTTTATGTCTTTAGGGGTATAAGTTTCATGTTCGGATCGCTGGGACACGGTAAGTTGTCCAGGTTTTACGTCCGAGCCCAGAAACAAGGTGTAAGACTCGGCCACACACCAGACACCGCTCAAAACTCTGACGCTCGCCACCCTCTTGCAACGTCACCCGGCCCCTCCGTGACGTCAACGGTCCTTGGGGGTTCACGTCAGAGGCCGCGACTCTTTCAAAAACTCTTGTTTGCATAACTTTCAAAGCAATTTAATGCATGATTCGGCAAAATGTTTGTTCGAAGGGTTTTTTACCTTAAAAATTACGACTTTGCAATTCCCGCGCGTCTGGTTTTCGGTTTAGTTGCGAAGGTCTCACTAATGCAAGCGTCGTTTAAAGTAGCACAGGAAACGATGTCAAAGTTTGGATATATGGACTACTGACTGCTCGAAAATATCACCGGATTGAAATTTGGAGACTGCAACAAAAGGTAAGCATGTTTTTGTTTATATTTCCTTCCCGCTTGCACTTCCGTTCCCGCTTGCAAAAGTTTAAATATAGCAAGGAATGTACTAGGCAGGCAAAGTTATTTTTAAATCTGTTGTATTTTCGTCCGGCAGTAATAAAGGGTTATTCAGCTCATGGTGCTCTGAACACGCATACAGCGGGCAAACCTTATGCAATTATATTCAGGATTCTGTGAAAAAATAAGGTCTCAGTGACTTCTCTTTAACTGTTGCGTCATCTGTGTTTGATTCGCAAACAAACTCTTGAATGCATTTGACTGTTTACAGAGAGCAAACAGGGCAATTTCATACCGTACCCATGCAAACCAACTTGATTACATAATGGCGATTAAGCAGCCAGCGCGTTTAAGCCGAAGTGCTGTCAGAGCCTAATTCTAATCATTTAATGGGATCTGTTTACAACAACACACGCACATTGACTTTCAAACGCTGGCACGTACCCCGGAACCACTCTTTGCGGCTGCGATACACGCCGAGAATTTGAAAAATTAGGAGCGCGCGGCCTCGCCAGACTGGATACAGACAATTTGTGTTGGGCTGCAAGGTGAATACTAAATTCTAGCTCTTAGGCGTACCACAATGCAGTTAGAAATACGTTGCCAGTAATTAGGGTTTTGTGCTAAATTGGGATATCGCACTTGTTGCAGCACATCACTGTGGTTTTAATGTGTTTTAATTCAGATTGGTTTTAGCATTATTCGCGTATATTACATCGTGAACTTTTACCCATAATTGAGTTAACAAGCTTAACATTAAAACATTTAATGCCGGAACTTTTAAAAATTAGAAAATAACACCCTTTTTTATTGCAACGTATACGCATTCCAATAGTACACATGGTTTTTCCAACGCAACTTGCGGAATAGACATAATCAAAACCGTTTTCCCAGGTGAGCCAGTCTATCCACCTCTCGGGTGTAAAAAATAGGACGAAACTTAAACCTCGTCGCCACTCCACTCATGAATGGCCTCTTGTTTCCAATCGCGACCCAGTCAGTCGAAGCACGGGGCTGAAGGTTTACATTGCCTGGGCCGGCTCAAATCATCTCCGATTTCTTTACGGCACGACGTCACCATACCGGCTTGCTCCAGGTCGCCTGTTTACCAGATTAACACGGCCGAATTGGTTTTCAATTAGTCCTGCGCATGGTTGCGGCTCCATGTCCACTTTTGAGCGCGGCAAAACCGACCCTTGGGTCAAGCTGAAGCCACAACAGGCGGTTGTTTTAGTGCGACTAATTCGCTGCAGCAAGTTTTTGTTAAAACATGCCCAAGAACCCGAGTGGTTACCTATGGTTAAAAAAAGTTTTTTTTTCCCCCCAAAACGTATTACCTATAGTCAAATTAAGGGCATTACATACACTCCCATAATCACGTATTCAATTCAACGAAAAAAAATTGTATTTTCCATTCTTTAATTCATCCTAACAGAAAAGCCAAAATGCGATCAATTAAGTCGCAGAATCATTTGAGTTGAAAGTCTATTTCGCTTGGTGTAAAAAAATCGCAGCGATACAATACCGCTAAAGCAATCACCAAGCCGGAAATAGCTGCGCAAAGTCAAAACATTATATTGCGCAAAAAAGTAAAGATCACAGTTGATGAACCAAGGTTGAACGCTCTGAATCTGCCCAGTCATTACAAGACTTTTTGTGACCGAGACTTAGAAAAAAGTGAGTAGGGTGCAATTCGGGAAATATGACTGATTTTTTACCGAGCATTGCATTTCACCGCGGGGCTGTGAAGCTCGTGCTGCCATTGTCGCCATCAGCCTGAGCTGCTGATGTTGAGCCAACACCGATACCCCAACGACAAAGGTGCTGTGGAAACTCGAGCCGTCAACACGACTTCAGGGGCAGGCCGAATAATTGGGTAAAATTAGCAGAGGGTCGTTTGAATCCATTTGACCTGTGTGGTCGCTCACCGACTGTAATATTTTCAGTGGGTGATTTAGGCTAAAGTTCCCGGTGTATGCCGTAATCCGTTTTGCTTCGACGTAGTCCTATCATCAATTGCATTTAATCGCATGTGTCTCGTGAGATAATTTGTTGTCAAATCGGAGAAATCAAAGATTTAGGAATTCTAAACAACGTGTTAGATTAGATCAGCCCTTTTTGCGAAAAATATTCAGCAAAAAAAACTTTTGCTACAATTCCCTAAAAAAGTGTATTTTTAAAGTAGAAACAATCAAAGCCACGGGTATGTCTTTATTACATGATTTTTAGATCACTAACAGCGTCCAAATTTGTTAACTTACAAACATGAACCTTCCATTGAGCATTCCATAAACGCTATGCTCGGTCAGTTGGTAGCTTCCAACACAGATGACCTGTTTTGGCCAAACAAAAAAGGCGTAGTTTGCGTTTAGCAGAAGGCGGCTCATGTCGCGGGGCTCAATTTCCGACTAATTTTGACATCTGCTAAATGTCCTGATGGCTCGTGGATGGGGATGTGCGTATCCAATGCCCCGGGAATTGCCCAATGCAAATGTAATGTCGTAAGCCAACTTAACGTCGTAAATTCGCCTAAAACGTATGGTGCATTTGCGTCAGGTGTCAATAAAAGTCATTCGCTTCATACTGGTTGACAAAAAAGGTGAACACATGAGGTAACTGCATCGTCGAAGCAAGTTTTGGTAAACACGTTTCAGCATGGACGCGTTGTCATACATTTGTTGGGGAAAGTCCTCTGGAAATATATTTAGAGCCTTTGAAATCAAGTGTTCTCCCAAGATTAAAATTGCAACCTGTGAAGCGAAAAGCGTTAAGAAGGACTAATTACGGTCGAATTTTAAATCCAACAAACAAAAATATTTAAAGAAATTATCGCCCCCTTTTCTAACCAGAACCACGGCTGTGCCCTTTCAACATAAACGGCGAGCGAGAAACAAGGATCCCACCAACACTGGGTTTAGTCGCGGTTCCGGCTTACTATCACCACTACAACACAGGACGCAGATGCAAGTAGCGCCCCTATCGAGATATCATACTGACAACATCCACGCTCATCACTTGTCAAATGCAGTGAGACCTGCTGAAGGCCCCGGATCAGGTTACAATTGACGTCGAGACACCACACAAGGCACAGAACCCGAGGTTGCAGCGTTAACTCAGTCAGGATGCCGTTGCTTGTTGCATCTTTGATTTAACGTGGTTTGATGAGCGGATGACGCCCACACAGACGGTCGAAACATTGGAACATTGCCGCATGCGCATGGGCCGCTTCCTCCCCTCGAGGGAGCTTTGCATCACCGTGGAGATTTTTGACAGATTGGAAGGTGATATAAGTACGTGTTGTTTTCAACCCCACAGGGCCAATTTGTTAGTCTGCGTTAAGTATTGGTCATACGTTGTTCGGCTCACTACGATCTTTTCAATTAAATCATATATGAAAAGGGTTAGTAGAAATAGCCGTTACACCTAATGTCCCAGAGCTCGGACCAATAAAGTAAATTTGCCCAAAAATGTAAAGTTATTAATTCAGGCATTGCACGGCCTTTGGGCACCCCAGTATTTCAAACCAATCATATTATCAAACAAAATGTTTTAGAAGAGCGGAACTCGGAAATTAAGCGCGGTTTCAATATCTTTTTAGCAACGTGAAACTTTAATTGAGTGCTCTCTTTAGGATTGTGCTGACAATTAATGTATAGCATTTTGGGGAGATTTGGCCTCTAGAAAAACATAAAAAACCGCGGCGGATATTCTTGCAATTGTATGCACTGCAACTTTACGAACCATTGATCAATTGCGTAACGCTTGTTTCAAATAATGGTTGAAGGGCTAGCATGAAGCTAGCTACATGTACGCCTTGCTTAAGACAAACAAAATCGCAATGTCGCCCCTCTGAGTCGTGTCCAATGTGCCCGTTACAACAATTGGTTTGAGGTTTATTGTACCAACAGAAAACCTGTACCTACCTAGTCTATTGAAGTTCAAGTCCTTAACAAATAAAACGCTCCCACAGTCCTGTGGGCAAACTCAAACTGTTCTATTAAATGTTCAAGAAACCTGGTGCAAACATCGAAACGATCATTCGAAACCACAACGCTACCACGGGGCGGTTTGTTCCGGTTTAAACCGGTCTGGGATCCGGGATATCTTCACTAGGTTTGATTGCAGCTGCAATGTTTTGTTGTTATAAAGCAGCATTGCTGATTTTTTAAAAGTGTGACTTTCGTAAGTGGAACTAGAAGCAAAAAAATTACGTCTTGAGATTTTTGTCAAAGTAAACTTGTCGGAGTTTCGTGGTGCAAGGTTAAAGAGGACCGAACGAGCAAGCAACTGAAACTGAGTGAATAACATTTTCAACAGTTTTTCGTTATTACAGTCGAGAGACTATGGTCACTGGTATTTTTACAACCAGTCTTGCCAACACATAGGCACTTCCCTTTCACAAGTGCACACACGGTCACAAAAAATCAATTCCAACTTTCGGACGATGATTGCGTAAGAATGAAATGATAGTCTGCTGATCAAACTTTTGTAATATCTTCATCATTTTTCCTCTCAACATTACTTCGCGAAGGAATTTCGTTGCAACTGGAAAAATACTCCCTTGCAAGTTGACCAGTACGTAACCGCTGCGAAGGTGAACCCGCTAACCAGGGTCACCGCGGTATCTTAACGATTATTGACACAGAGCAAACAGGGGTCGCCGGCTTTCGCAACAACGGATCCACACATAATCGTATTCTATGTGTACACAAGGGTGGCGCGATCTTCGCTGCTACAGCAAAGCAAGCAAACGGACCCGATTAATGCACAGGGCCTTTTTTGACGTCGATGATGAGTAGGCAATGGGTTGTTGAGCGCTTTTCGTGCTAAATTTGTTTGTGATTTAGCACTTAAATTAAAGTTCTTTGCTACCATACATGTACAACTATGATCCAACAGAACTGTATTCTTCCAGAGTCAGTCCGTTTGAGTGGTCTGATATCCTAAAGGCACAATATGTACACATACCAACGCTTCGCACGGTCAAACATGATAAAGGTCTTCCCTTCACATAATCTTGTCCCAAAACCGCGTGTGCGTAGCCTCGCGGGCCGTTTTGTCGGTGAAGGTTCAAGAAATGTAAAAATCGGGATATGACGTGCCAGTTAGTTTTGTGACGTCATAGCGCGCTTAGTGTATAAATTTACCGGTTACCGGAAACATGTGCGGCTTTGCAATTTGTCTCTAGGTGTAGCCAAATTGTTTTTTTCAACTTATTAAAAGTATACACGCAAATGATATAGTACCAAGTTTCGCAGCGTAAAAGCGGTGTCAAAAATGTAGCTAAAGGCATTCATGTCCAAATGACTTTTTTAAATAGAATGCCGTAGAACGGAGTGAACAATGTATGGACACTCTAGCCCAGTGGTTTTTAACATTTTTCCTTATCGATACCACTTTAAAATCACCAACCAGTTCTCATACACCTTTTTGCAATTTCCGAAAAATAATTATTGTTGTTTAAATAACAAGCATTTTTATTTTGGATGTTGTAGATGTAATGTAGTATCTACATGATTAGTCCAATGATTCAGCATCCTTGTACCCCTAGTAATAGACCTTGTACCACTTAGGAATACGATTTCCCCTGTTAAAAACCCCTGCTCTAGCCTTGAGTGTTTTAGGTGTATATTCTTCACAAAAGCGTTGATATGTCCAAAGACAAACAATAAAATTGGTATGTTGTTAATTTTAGAATGACCCCCCACTACGTCAGACCAGCAGTTCGTTTCTGCGGCGCGTGTGTAGCATCAGTTTGTCTCAAGCTTCAGACAAACATCAAAAAGTCGGCGTCTCGGCAATGATCAGATACTTCTTGGCTTTACAAGGCGGCAACACGTCCGATTACACATGTCAGTAAACAGCGCCGTATTTGACCGTGGTAAGTACACAAGTTTAGCGCGTTTGGTGGTTAAGTTACCTCCCCAAGTGAAGAATTCTGTCACAAGGCTTTCTTCTGTTGCCACGGCTATAAAGGGTTTATACAATGATCAATGTAGTCTTGAAATGGGTAGTTTGCTAAACCCCTTGGCCGCATTCCCCGTAGTTGTGACACACTTCGACATTCCGTCGGCTGCAGCTTGGGCTCGGAACGGAATAAAAGTTTAAACAGCATTTAAGACAAGCAGAAATAAAAAGTAAAACCCTGAAATAAAATGGCGATAAAAATTATATACAGCCATAACTCTCATGGATACGTTTATAAAAACTGTCATGGAAACATTTTAAACCGTAAAGTTTCCACCGATTATGTGTTGTTGTACAAAGTAAATATTCAAACACAATTCTTTTTGTTTTGTACGTCATTACGTTTAAAATCTAGTTTTCATCTTCTTAATTTTTCCAGCAAACATTTTTTCGTTCTTCCCGGCGTAAAACCAACTATAAACCTCAAAGTTTATTGTTGTATTGACTCCCGAAAAAATCCAAAATGAAATTTAATTGTTGAATTAGCCTAATTTCCTCGATTAAACATTGGACAGGCCAAGCTCTACAATTCAACGGGTGTTTCATTCTTATTAATTACCCTTTCACCCAAAGTTACTCCACTTTTGCAGGTTTGAAACGCCTGACGTGAAAGAGAGGACACTGACTGCAGGCCATGGATCTTTGCACGTTTTCTGCTGAACATATAAATTCGAAGTCACGCACACCACTCCAGGTGATCCGTCTCGGCCATTTTGTGCACCAGCCCAGTAGCGAGTTTGCGACGGTAGTGTCATGAACACGTCAGCAAAAATTAAAAACCATTAAATTTATTGTATGCATCTTTTTGCCATCGAAACATTGTCAAAAATGTATTTGTAAGATTCTGTTAACTTGTGAATTTGCATGCTCTGTTGTGTAATAACAAAAGTTACATGGTTTTATGTGGTTTTCGGATAGATCTTTGGATAAAAATGAAAAGCTTTAATGACGTTAAGCTATAAATTATAAAGTCACGTAATGAAGTTCGCTACAAACATTTTAAGATATGACGACAGAACATCTGTAAAATCCGTACATATTTTTATTTGATTTTGTCTTTTCTACCTAAGTTTCAGTTGGTAAATAAAAATCCTAACAAAACAGATAGGTCTCACAGCAGAAAACAATTTGTCATTGTCGCAAAAACGCTTGGCACATTTGCCATTGTAACACGAGTGCAGCGACGAAAAATTTTCCACTCCGTTGCAACAAAAGAAAACACAGAAATTTAAAAAAACCGAACACAACACATTTCTGGAGATCTCAGGGGACAAGCTGTTACGCATGACTAATCGCCAGCAAAGCGTATCGGGCCTTCCAGGCCGACAGCCGCAAGTGACGTCACCGACTGTTAACCGGTCTAATTGGATTTGCAGCAAAACTGCTGTAAGCAGAGGGTTTCTTATTAAAACAACAAACAGAAAATCAGGGTCGGCGGAGAAAATGTTTTTTAAATCACACATTTACGCCTTTAGTCTCTTACGTAGCTAGAAAATTTTGCAGAATAAAACCAACACTTTTTTTTCGTTGGCTGGATATTTGGATTATTAAACATTTATAAAATATAGCTGTTTGGTATTTTTTTAGGCGATGAAGGCTGATTCTTGTCTAACTCAATCGAAAGACCTCGGAAACAGGTGAATCTCTTACCGCCCTACATACGTTACTTGACCAACCGAAACTGAGTTGTCAAGAAGACCGGTCTCGACGTTCCGCTTGGTTGGGGTCACGTGATGTGGTAAAATAACGAACAGTTTCCAAAACCCGCAACTTCAAAGTGTTTTCTTCTCGCAACGGAGAAGCGGACTGCCTGGTGAAACTGCACGTAAGTCTTCGGCAACTGAACGGCAAGTGTTGTTAATATCGGTGACCAAACACAGTGGCAGTTTGAGCAAAGAAACGGCCGAGACATTTATTAGGATACCGATGCAATTTAAACGTAATGTAGAGGAGGAACAGTAGGGTCTTAATCTGTCCATGATCCTAAAAAAGTGTCGGAAATTAAGAGCCTACATTGCCAATCAGGAAAACCGTATACCGCCTACTAAACGAACAAAATGCAACCAGAGGGTGCAAATTATTTTGAAAAAAAACTTTTGTTGGTGGAAAGTTATGAAGTAGTTTGGTGCAAAAATGTTTTTTTCCGTCGGGTACCGTTGCGAAAATCGCGATTTTTTTGGCCGACGCACCCAAACAAAATGGGGAAAAAACGAGAGCGCTTCGCATAAAATGCGCCAGGGTCGGATCAAGACTGACTGACTGGCGATGACGCCAGACTTGGTGTGGCGGGCTGTAGTAAGTTGGCCTACAGTCGTTGGGTTGGATTTACACACATTACCCCGTTTGTATGTAGAATCAAAAGCGTAAATTCGCATACATTGTTTTAAGCGGATATTTCGCCAAGGCACCAAATAGTCAAACTTTTTTTCATGATTAAGTGCGTGTTTGAACCTGCAGCAGTTTATTACACTGATTCCCAATAATTTTTGACCCCTTTCTCATAAGTTTTCTGTTGATAGACGAAGCGCACTGTATATTTGCTCCATTTATGTGCAACAGACTCGTTTCAAAGGTCATAATTGTTGTCGGAAGGCCTCATATATATTTCACATCCCAATATTTCAAGTGATTTCGCTAAAAAAGCAATGTACATTTTCCAGGTGTTTTTGAGCAAAAAACTCGTTTTGCAAGCACGACCAAGAGTCACTGTGAAGAAGCAAGTCGGCAAAAGCCTTGGTTGCTGTTGTACGGTTGACATGGCAGGAACCAAACACCGCCGTTCCGTGTCTTTGTATTGCGTTTGCGCAGCAGGCTACGCAATAGGTAGTGTTGTTGACTAGGCCTTAGATTTTTGCTGTGCTCGCATAGAATACCATTGTACGTTATATGACAATAAGAATGCAGTTTCGGTTTACATGTATATGTACCAAAATTTTCATGATGCTGTACAGCAGGGCTGTCCAAACTATTTGTAATGAGGGTCAATTTTAGTCAGGGAAAGAAGCTCGAGGGCTATAGTTTTTCCGAAGTTGTTAACCACAAATCTAGCGCGCAAATACACGGCTGCAGAACGATCTTGTCAGGAATTTGTGTTGCGTCAGTACCATGTACTCTCCCTTCTTGTCGGTAAATAAAGTTCCATGGAAAATGAGGTCGCAAGTAGCTTCAGCCCAAAAGCGTAATCCAAACTTTAGCGGGGAATGTACAACACTATTTTTAATCACAGTCGCGGGCCACGAGAACAGCGACGGGTCGCCCTTAGACACCTCTGCTGTACAGTAGTTTGCCCTGATGCCATTCCTTGTAATTAGAAGATTTACTTTGAGATTGAATGTTGCATGTTTGTATAACTATGCATGACTTCGCATGTTTTCAAACAGGCGCCGCAGAGGCCAGACTGACCAGCGGTTGGTTCATGTTACAAATGAACAAGCAACTTACCTGATTTTAAA
Source organism: Phallusia fumigata (assembly GCA_008931825.1). NCBI lineage: Eukaryota > Metazoa > Chordata > Ascidiacea > Phlebobranchia > Ascidiidae > Phallusia > Phallusia fumigata. The sequence continues at coordinate 58,964 of QXVZ01004770.1, forward strand.
GTGAGACTCAAGGTAAGATTTAAAGTAAGCGTAACGATCAAGGGCCAATCTCTTTCTCGCGTACACTGTCAGTTACTTCGCACAGACAACAACATGACAAACAAACTTTAAACCTAATGTTAAAAATAGAGATGCAACTTTTCGTATTTGATTCTGAACGCATGCATGCCAAAAAGACAATTTCTTTTTACAACCAATATCTTACCGCCCAAGCCGCTTGGAACCCAAATGTACCAAACCAATAGAACAACGTCCGCTAAGGTTTAAATTTCTTCGTAAGAATTCAGCACTTTAGTTGAGAGGTGAAAACCTGCTGGTCTGGATCGCCGCCTCGAAATCTAAGCCACAACCCTTGACCTTTCGTGCCCGCATTTGCCGAAGTTCCTCTACTGGTTTACGTTACTCCGTTATTCAGGTCGGGGGTCCAGGATGGGTAAACAGCCCCCGTTAAAACTACCAGCTAACCCCTAGAGGGCTATGTCATACGGTTTGAGCACGGAATTACGCTGCAAAAACGTAACGCGCCGCACCAAGTATCGACTTGTCTTGTAGCAGGGCCACCAGAACCATGGGGCGTTGTACGTGATATATTGTTGTTTGTTTCATTTTTATCTTTGGGGGGCGAAACAACGCCTAAATGCGTTACGTTTACAATGAGTCCACCAACGAGCTACCTGCCGCATTGCAGTTCCGTTTTCATACCTGTTGACTCAATTTATATCAACCAATGGGGTTCCACTGAAGTAGAGCAATGCCGCTTAAAACGTTGCACGATTAGAATAAAACAAAATCCTGCAAATTTGCTATCATAAAAAAAGGTCAGCATAGCCTATTGCACTTTATTACAATACCGTGGTAGTGGCACTTAAATGTGTAAAACATAATCAGTGTACTGAACATAATTTTGTTTGTTTTGGCATTAGGCAAGCATCTTGATGAGAATTGATCCATGCCTTCTATCAAAATTGTGTTTCCTAATACCACGGCATTTCAATAAGATTCACACAATTCCACATGTCTTTGCTGCAAGTAAGTAATCTTTAAAGTGCGCCCATATCATCATCTGAAAATGGGATGCAAATCAGTTAGTTCAATATGATTTTCAAAAACAAATGTTTTAATATATCACGCAATACTTAATTATTTCTTAAACGCACGACATCAAGCAAATAAATCTTGGTTAAGATAGTAGACTCAAATTGATGAATTTGGACTTTTTCACGTCGAAGGTATGTCGTCTTCAGCTTTCGATTGTAATCGGTCTTTAATTAATTGTTCAGTGATTGACCAAAGCTTGGCGGCGGCGGTGGGATTCGAACCAAGGTCGCTGGGCTCACATCGCCAGCAGTTATTGAAGTACATGCCACCGATTCCACATAGTTCAGGAGCTGTTGCAACGAAGACCGAACAGGCAGCACCTTGTTTCTGCAAAAACGAACGACTTTTAGAACACATCGTAGTCATAGCACATTTATGTGTAATATTGGTTCCCCAATTTTAACATTTTATTATACGATTTCCGTGAACGTACAAAAATATTTCGAAAAATAAAATTCGCACAGTAGAAAACGACTTTAGTGTAGATCCTGATCAATAGATATAATAGATCATCGCCGTTTATCACACACTTTTTGTTAAAACACCTTTAATAGATTACACAGTTGACCCTCTTCTGTACAACATAGCCGACTTTCCGGACACTCTAAATTTTAGTTATAAGAAGCAGACACACTATGGACGTATAGGAAAGGCTGCACCCAGAATACATAGGTCTATGGTAACTGATTGCTTGTCATATTAGCTGGTAAGGCCAAAGTGCAAGATACTGTTGGAAGGAGAACGTTAAAGCCGTGAAGTTACCCAAAACTGCTGCTACACCATAAAAAATTTTGATCATTTACTAAACTGACATAAGGCCTTTATTTGTAAATTAATCAAAATTAACTTTTAGAAAAAATCGTATGGAGCGAATGCATATTGCGTTGTTGAAAAGTCTGCAATGAAATGAACACACGCTGCCAAGTTCTCAGGCAGTTAATTAATTTTAAACAGCTTGGATGTGGATTTTGCAGTACACCTAGAAACATTATAGGTCGCGACTGCACCAGCCACAACAATGTGGTGTCGCATAACGGCCCCTTCACCTACCTTGAAACCACTAAGGGAGAACTTGACGCACGAAACCGAAAAACGGGGGCGTTTCCTTGGAACTGCAACGAGCGATGCAACTTGCAAAAGCGTTCATCAATAGTATTATCGAGGACGCGTATTTTGGGATGAATTATATCCAATCTCATTGCTGTTTATTTCTCTTGGCATCAAATTTATACCATCCACACAACAGGTTTTCAAACAAAAGTAACGACCCGCAAGCCGAAGTTTCTATTTGTTTCACACCTCAAACAAACACTTTGTTATGTAAAGTAAGCGAACAAGACTCTGAGAAAAGAAAAAACAAACATTTCTTCCAGTGTAATCCCAATGGCACAGGATATTTGAGTGACGTTTTGATTTCATTTCATATCCAAATCAAATATCTCAACCCGTTGCAATAAATATTGTTTTAACTCATTTTCAATTTAGAATCAAATTTTAATTTGGTCACAATTACAAAGTGCGCATGGTGTAGTATATCGCAGAAAAAAGAGGGTGTCATATTCAATAAAATATTACCTTTGGTAATACCAAAACCGTACACATCAAAGTGAAACTACATTACGACCATTTGAAGCTGGTTAAGCGTGAGACCCAGTTTCGGTTCAATGCAGACGCGTTTGGTTTTTCTGTGTTGACGAGGTACTTACAGGTCGAAGCATTCCACAGGAACCAGAATCGCGTTATTTACGGTTTCAGGGTTCAGAAGAAACGGAGAGGTGAGGTACAGGGAAGTGGGTAAGTGTTGCTGCCGTCTGTGGAGTTATGCAGGATACTGTTTGGGGCTTCAGCTACAATCGGGAATGATTTCCATGACAAGTTTTTTTCGATGTAATGACTGTCAATTTAAATTAGCAATTCTCAACGCGTAATGGTGGACCACACATGTTTTTTTTCATTTTTATTTATTTTATTTTATAGTGTTATCATGTTTTGATTTTGTAGTGTTATGGGACGGATGGAAAAAAATATTTTTGCTTAAAGACGAAAATATACGTATTAAATACTTGTTTGTTTTTTAAGTATGGCCAATAATGGGACAAAGAAATAAAAGAGGTTAAGAGGCATGGGTCTGAATGATAGTTCTACTGTTTGTACCCAACCCTCCGCCGTTTGGAATTACTTAAAGACATTTTAGTGGACGATTAAAATTGTAAAAATCAAAAATTCAATTTTAAACTTTTTACCAAAACAACTGAGTAAAACAATACATGTCGCTATGGAGGATAGCAACACTGAAAATGTGCACACTTCACGAACTGCAACATTGATGGTGCAAAACGTTTAACAAATTCCAACATTCTTTGTACAAACGATGTCAACAGTTCGTGGTTAGACTAAACAGACCAGAGACTTCCTTCGAAAAAAGTCATTTTCCAGGGCAGAAGGTTCTCAACAATCGCAAATAAAAAACGACTTCACGTTCGGACAAAAATATACGCTTCAATCGAGTACAAACAGCGAAAAATGGCCCATCGCTCAAAACTCAAAACAAGCAGATCAAAATAATGTTTTCCGTTTCCTTCGACATTTTTTTCTTTTATTCCGAACCATTCCTAGGTGTACCAGGCCTCAACAGCTCGAAATACAAGAACTACCTTGTAGCTCGGCACGCAATACGGAAGCAGCAAACATGTTGTGGTGATGGGCATTACGTTCGTTGTAACTGATAGTAGAACCCGTGTCTGATGCCGCCTGCCAGACTACGTCATTGATCAGACACCAAACGTCAACGGTACAGCGTGTAAACAGAATGCTAATTGATGCATTTGCCGGTGGATTTTAGGGGTGTCCAGCTACTTTATGAGTGCAAATTATTTTAAATATATTTGGCAGTCCATGTTTATTGTCATTTTCATTTCCTTGTATGCGCAAATGGTTATTAGCTGAGGTGTATTGTAACACAACAGCCCTGGTTACAAGCCTGGAAGTATACAAATAATGGTTTGGAGTGTGTTGGATTCGATATTTCCTTTTTTAGCGCAGAAATCTAACTCTGAAATGGGTTTAATTAATTAAAAAAGGGCCCATATGCAACAAGTACCTATAGGTATTTGTGGTTTTCAGTTTTATTAACTGTTGTAGATGCTGTTGGAAATTGTACAAACAATGTTCTGGCACAGACAAGCCTTTTACTATTTTCCCCAGAAATCTCTAACGTTTCTGTTGCATAACAAAATGGACCAAAGCAAGATTCTGCACTTCTGCAATTCCCGTAAAACTGTTGTTTTGCTTTCGATGTGGACTTACTTACCTTTCGTGCGAAGCACTGGTTGGTGGGGGGCTGGTGGGGGGCTGATGGGGGCGATTTTACGCAGGCTGCAAATTTTTCCAGCGACGGTTCCACGAAATTCCGCTTGCTAGTAAAATTCCTTCAGTCTTCGCACGCAAACTGGATCCAATCAGCAGCAGGACCATGCAAAACATCAACCCCTGGCGTGCAAAGCCCTGCACAAAAACATAACCGGCCCCCGTCAACATACACAAGCCGAGCCGTCGCCTACGTCACCCGATGACGCGCGACTGTGGCCCCACCGCACCGCTTTCGTCAGGGTCGCCGCGCGCCGCGTGTCCGTGACGTCACAGGCAAAACAAACCGCCCCGTCACGCGGCAGCGCGCACAAACCCGCTCGATCCCACCGCGCCGGGGCTGAACACGCAGGGGGCGCGTGATCTCTCTGGTTCCGCGTGGTTCAACTTTGAGCCGGGACGCTGCGCAGCGTGCGAGCCATTGTTTGGCCAAGGTACGCAAGCATGACATGATTTAACCCTGTGAGCCGGTGGTGGCAGGCCTATACAGTTTACGGTTGTGAAATTGGCGTTATGTTTGCCGAGTATAAACGGGCCCAAGGGCTAATTATAGCTTGAAGGTCGAGCCGCGGCGCCGGGTCCATGTGTAAATAGCGCGATGTGTGGAATGAAGTGTCCATCAGGTGCCAAAATACATCACCACAAAACATAGGTAATGAGAATTCGGCAGCAATGCTATGCAAACCATTTTTTGGAAAAGTCCCATTGTCGTAAAGGCAAAAATTAAAGAACCGGTAATGATCAAAAGCAACCTTACAAACATTCGCTGTTTTCTGTAAATGTTTTCTGTAAAGTAAATGGGTTTGCAACAGAAACCAGGAATAACCTGGTAATTGACGGCAGTTGTTAACAAACACTAAACACCGCGGAGTATTTAAAAAGAGTACAGAGGCCGACCTCTTTTGGAGCCGCGAGGTGGATTGGATTCCCGCCGCAGGTTGGTTAGGTTGGATTCACGCATTACACAAGAGTCACACCAAGAAACAACCGAAAACTCCAGGATAGGATAAAGAGCTTCTCTTCCTGCAGCACGAGGGGCAACCGACGCATGCGCACTACCGTGACCATCCATCGCATCACAAGGCCTGAAGTGTTGTCAAGTTAATCAGTCGAGCAAAGCGCCCCTGAATGCGTCGAGTTCCGACAGGTGCCCTATGGAAGTGCGCGCCCACTCGGCTGGTTCGCAAAGTGTCCAAAAAGGGATGACTCGACAACCTGTGCGCTACTGTAAATGAGCGGGATCCCAATACAACAATACCATGGTACGCAAACGCGGCGTATCGAAACTTGCAATGCAAAGCTTTTGTAAACATATAAATTGTAATTTGCCTAAATCAAACAAAAATGGTAGGCAGACGAAAAAAGGCTTCTTATCTACAAATTCTTCTCCTTTATTCACCCTAACAAGCAAGTTTACTGCCACCAACAGCTGAAGGTACACAGATGAAAATTTTTAATGCGCTCAGTGATTAGGGATCAAATGAACAGTTGAAGAGTAGGTCACATCAGCTTTTATTAAAAAGATCTTTGCAAAAGGTGGTGACCGCTTCGATGCAGAACAAGTGGGTCGTGAAGAGCAAATAGGCGTTAAGACCCTAAGAACCACTTTGCGGCTTTGTCGCCGGTCCCGGTTTCAAAGTACATCTGAATCCGGTGGCGGTTTTGTTGTTTAAAAGGCTGTTCGCTTCACGCAACAAACACAGCCGGCGCTTTGGCAATGGTGGATTGTTCGTAGCAGGCCGAGCCTTGAAAAGGTTTTGTTGTTCGGTTTTGCGGGGTAGCCAAGCAAAACCAAAACTTGACACACATTACAGTTGCAAAGCGTTTTACAGAGAAAAGATGGAATTAGGCAAAACACTTATCGCCAGCTAAAAACCAACAAATACCCATAATTTTGATTAGGCACTTTTAATATTTGAATGACATGTTATACGACGGCATTTTATGACCAGAAACCATTATACAATGTTGACTCGTTTTGGGGTTATAGGTAGCTAGTGCCTGAACCCATGAGCCTCTTCAGTGGCCAAGGCCGATCAGAATACACAGCTGTCTTTAAAAGTTCCAGGGTATAGTTCAAATTTGTGCCAATGCAATCGGCAAGTTTGACAATAAAAGATCCAGGCGTACATGGATTTCCAATTGCGCCGAAATCTGTCCTATGATATCACTGGAAAACATATTGAGAAAGTTCTAAAGTGTTTTTCAAACAGGCAAGGTGATTTCCTTCCCGCACTCGTTTCAAATCCACGCCATGCTGCATGTTTTCGTCACAAAACTGCCCACAACACTTGCTTCCAAAACGCTTTGGATCACGAGCACGAGCCACGGGACTTTCTCATGTTCCGAGACATGGAAAAGATGTTCCTTACTCTTATACGCGTGTTGCCTAAACAAGGTCCCGAGCCTCGGATTAGTAAAATCTTCCGCAAATCCGCGCTGATTTCCAGTAACGGGTCGGGGCTTGGCGCAGGTAATCCTGCTCAATCCACCTTGGTTAATCGCGATCAACACCTGGAGACGAACCAGTGACTTTGTGACCTTTGGGCTGCGGAGTGGATGTGATCGATCGGTCAAGATCGCTTTGTGTGGCTTACACACGAGGTGCGGTGCGTTGTCACTCACTGCCGAACAACAACGTCGGTGACGTTGACCGATGACGTTTAGGTTGGCGTGGGTCACGTGCCGCGGTGGTAAATCTGCTACGCCCCCTTGCTCGCTGATAGAAACGCAAACAGGCGTGACTGCTGGGTCAAAGGGAAAAATGAAACATGATGTTTGGGCGATATTTCATGCTGACAACCGGCAGCAACTTTATAACAGCCAAAAAATAGGAACAAATTAAAACTGAACATGATTTTACTCGAAAAGGCTCCTATTGGGATTTCGATTAGATCTTTAAGAGTTTTAATGGAAGGATATAATTTTCACAATTCACATAATGATTTTAATACTTCTGATAAGTGTCAATACATATGAGTAAAGCTTCTCGTTTCGACAACTCGTCTGTAGAAAGTCGAACGTATAAAGCTGAATAAAAGCAGTTAAAAAAGAAGGGAACAAGCAAAAAATCAGTCTCAATAAAAAAGTGGAATGTAAAACAGTTTCCAGACATCAGATTTTTACAACCAAACCATCACGACCGAAATACTAGATATTTTCACACGAAACATGTCACACTGCACAGATTTTTCACCCTGTGGCAACGAAACTTCGCTTTTTTGCTCTTCAGTGCAAACTAACAAGGCTAATCAGCCCGGCGTGGAAAAATGGAAACCACCATACATTAAACATGCTTTGACCAACAACGACTCGATTTTTTTGACACAAAGAGTTTCTTTTGGAACGAACGCGCACGCGACAGGCTCCATATAGGGCAGTGACTTCGTCCAGACGACCAAGTGCCACACTTACGCAATGAAACCACGGACATGGCGATGAAACGCCGCAACGATGAAGGTGCCAAGCACGCAACCGCACCTACTACAAGGATTGGTCGAAACGACGAGTCGGTTTGGGCGTAGGGTTCGTGTCAAGGACGAGATACACAGCGTTAATACGCGTTTAACCATAAACCAACTCTTAAGTGCGAAGGATCGAGATAATCCCCGCTGCAAAAACAAACGCCTGGGTCGGGTGGTTCCGGGGCCAATAATTACCCTCACCCCAATGAAAAACTGGGGGTGCATTAGGTTCAAATTCAGATAAAGTCTGGAGATAGGTAAAATTTATGTCCGGATTTACCTACCTGTAATACGAATTAGATAATATCAAACCTCATTTACGTGTGCACGCGTTTGCTGCAAAATACGAACAACCTTTGCATGAGTGAATCACGTGGTCTTCATAAACTCTACATAGACCGCAGCGATGATTTACGCGACATCGCAGTGACTCATAACACGGCCCATAGTTACGTATTGAAGGTCAGCGGCAAGGTCACAGACCTATGAATTATCAGCTGCCAAAGTTGTATTTGTCCTACCCGTCGAGCACTGCACTATCACGAAGGTCAATCGCAAAAACCATTGAAATAAAGACCTATTACCTGTATTGTAAAAACGTTGGGACCCGTTTTATTTTAAAGATCGAAAAGTGGGAGCAACAAAATTACATTTGCCGATTAAATTGTTGACTAAATCTGATTGTGAGCATCAAGAATTTTCTGGAAGAAATGTTTCGTTTGTCTCTTAATAAACAGACATCTTATAACCTAAATCGCATCTTACGCTTACGGTAATCCGCTTGTTAAAGCTGGTTTAAACCGGTCAGGATATATTTTGAATTGAAATTGCCGAGTTAGTCCATGCGGTTATTTCCGCACATTTAATATAGCAACGTCTACATCATCTTTGACATTCACAAAATGTGCAAAATGCTGTAAGAGTTTCACAGCTCACAGCAAAACGCGCCGCAGTCTCGACAGAGAATCACCATTCGCGTATTCGTAAACAACCACTTCAGAATGATAGTAAAACAAGATGGCGACAAAAACCGCCCAAAGTCCTCAGCCTCAGCGCCAAAGCCAAGGTAAACAAACACGACAAGCGGATTAAACCAAGACAAAGGCAAGCACTTCACCTCTTGGCGCCCGCAGGAGGAGAAGCTTCGAGCGAGGTTACTCGGTTGCACTGGAAACACAGCTTGTCACTGATTGGTTAAATCTTACCACGTGGTTAATGTACTTGCGGTTCAACTTGCGATGTGTGTTTACACTGGGTGTTGTGCAATGGGGAATAGAACTGGTATTGTGCTCGTGATGGTGCAACACACCAGAAGGTTGCGCGCGCGCGCGGTTTGAAGTGCGGTTTACCGTATGTCAGTCGTGATTTGTTTTGACACACGGTGGTGAAAAATAAAGAGTCACGCACTTTATTATGACTTTAAGTGTTCCCTGAATTCGCTTTAATGACTTAGTAATGTGCAAATTAAATAAAGTTGTTCATAAACTAAGATGAGCTAGCAACCTATTTTCGCTGAAAACGATGTATAATTCTATTTGAATAAGGTAAACAAACCGAAAAACCAGCGCAACTTGGGCCTGACCATCAAGACGAGTTAAAATGAAAACTAAATTTCACACTTAAAGATTACTCACAATTAGAGAAGATGGTATTGCAAAAATCGAGTTAACATGTGAACTAAATTTAAATTAAAGATGAGTTCTAACTTGAAACGAAGACATTACGGAAGCAATACACTGCAAGTCGACCATTCAACACACAAAAAGAATAAACGCTGAAACAAACGCATTTCAACGTCAGCTGCAACTTGGTGAATGTAAGAGGCTTATATCCAATCTTAACCACGGAGGCCTTCCGCAGAAGGATAAAGAACAAAAGGCATAACGGCCTTAAAGGGCAACTTAGCCACAATCGACAGTTGATTTGTGGGTCACGTGCACCGCGGCAAACAATAATCCCGTCGCGTTACTTGTACGGTCGCGGAGTCGTATAAATAAGGCCATCGTCGTGGATTAAACATCGGAAAGTCGTGTTGCAAAAAGTTGCGAAAACAGGATCAGACCTCGTGCGGCCAGAGCTTGTTTGTTTCCAGTTAGTAGGGATTGGAATGAATGTTAAACGTGTTTTTCCACTCGCTTGGCACCGCACTTTAATCTGACGAGTCTGAGGAGGCAGACAAATCACCTCTGCGGTTTTGGTTAGCGCCAAGGAAACGCGAAAGCTCTGCTCGGACTTTTTTCGGTGACAAACTGCAGCGCACCAAACGAGACAAGTTTAAATGTCACAAATGGCATTTCTTTGCTCAGCTAACCCTTATTACCAGTACTGTCTTCAGCCAGCACCGATGCTCTCACGCGACATTGTTTCTTATATTTCTTTTAAAAATCTTCATCGTGAATAACCTATAGGTTGTTTTAAAACGAGCTCAATTCTGGGAACAAAGCCCTTACTTGCCGTACAAAAAAAGAGGGCGACTCTGATTTTACAGAAATCACCTTCACGAATGACATAGTTTAAACATACATACAATTAACTACAACTATAGACTTTACGATTAAACAAGCCTTGATAGCCTGCATAAGCAAATTTTTGGAACCCGTGAACGTTTTAGAAAATAATATGCGAGCAGCTTGAAGCGCCATTCGATCCTATGTTGAGGCCAAAATACGATTCTGCACTTTGGGCGCAACAAAGACAATTGCATCAGACTTACTCATTTAAAATGGCAATCATTGGAAGCTTTGGGCAACTTTGCTAAAAATAGTTTAAATGTTGATGTTTGGCATTAAATTATTGATTCAGATGAGTGTGAGCAATAACTTAACAGTACAACGCTCACCCGTTCATACACTGATAGTTACGAGGGTTTTACGCCAGCCACAAAAGCAGTGTAAACTGTTGCAAAATAAGGTTAGGTGTTTAAAGCCAGTATTCCTTTAAAGAGAGCTACCCGGATTTCAAGCGTAAGCGCACAAAGCAATCGTAAAATCTGAGCAACTAACATCAAATGTAGGCCCCCTTTAAACGGTCACACTACCGGATTCGCCACACATCATAACACAGGGTATGTTGTTTACCAGTTGTATGTTTCAAAACCAATGGTCGTATTCCAAAAGGTTCCTAACCTTTTTGTTTTGTTGTTTTATTCCCCCTTTGGATATTTTGGAACTTTTCATTCCTCCCCTGCTGGACAAGAAGTGGTAAGAAGTAATATTAAAAGGTTTGGAACCACTGGTCGGTCTAAAAAGAAATACTAAACTTATCATGAATATTTTTACTCTAAAGTGGAAATTCCTCCCCTTACCTCATAAAATTCCTCCCCGGCTGGGAATCACTGTCCTATGCGATGCATAAACGATATTGTTGTCCGGAACTTGGAAGTAGTGAAAAGTTTTATTTGGGTTTATGTTTCAAAGTGGTAAAACATTGAACTTTCCGAAAACTATGGACATATTCATAATTTTTAGAGGGCGATGCCAAACGCAGCCAATCAGCGACAACCGACTTTAGACAGTTTCGCCGGCACGTGCATTCATGCGAGACGGACGCCGGCGGTGTGGCACGCATGAATGCACATCGGTTTGCGGACCACCGCTGGGCAGAATTCGATACTGTTAAACTGAAATATGTTGAGTTTCGGAATGCACGTGAAAAATGTCACAACGGACTTACTGCTAGGGCTTTGAAGACTTAAGCACCTAGGCCAGGGGTTGGGCAATCAATAGAATTAAAACATACATTTGGGCACGTTTTCATCAAATTAGAATCCAATTTGAATCTACAGAACCTATTCGATCATTGCTTTCATTGACAGCTACACCACATATGATTTTCTTCGAACTTACGCTTTATTTACAAGAACTAACGTGCGTTACTTTCATGGAATCAATGAAAAAAGTACAAGCAACTAGGTTTGTTTCCAAGAGACTGATTTGTATTTGCCCGACATGGAATCAACCTACTTTTGATGGGTTAAACCCGCGATACCAAGCATAATACGTCCTAAAAAAGGGTCCATTAAAAATTGTGCTCCACGTCGTGTACTATTACTACTTCTGCACCAAACTTTTGACAAAATTTACTGTGGAAAACCCCTGGTCTGACTTATTTTATACATATCCATCATGCGTCCATGGGGGAGTTGGTTTTTAACTCCGCTTCTACAAAAAATCGTCTCTATACATTGGAGGGACAGAAAATATTTTCGATGGTATATAAAGGTATGGTTCAAAACAGATTAAAAACCACTCGCACGAACCGTGTATGAGATATGCAGCAAACCATGCAGAACCGACACAGCAGTCAGGCCGGCCGGCCGGCAAATGGAGGTACGTAACGCATGGCTGCACAAATCCGAAAGGTTTCCGACAAGAGGACATGCATAGGCAGGTGGCCCTTAACATTCCTGCACGACCAATCTCTATGTTTCCAAACTACAACGCAGGGATGTATAGGGGTTTCGCTATTGCAACGTTTAGGAGTTTGTTGTTGCATTGCCCGTCCTTGGTTTTGTTTGGAAGTGTGAAATTATTGGGTTGGTACACATGACGCACGAATTTAAACTTCTCGTCATTATGCACTGATGATGACAACACCAATTGTTAAAGCATTTGCAATGAAATGTATGTGTACAATTTGCAATGAAATGTAAACACTGTGTACAAATTCTCTGGCAGGTATGTTTTTTAATTAAACTACTCTTCGAGTCCGTATCTAAGTGTATTGGGTTGGTGTTTCAAAATAAATGTACTTGTATGCAATTTAGGATACGAACACATTCTAATATTTCAGACATTATCTTCAAAAATCACACAACCGTATTTCGTCACAACATGTTTGTCAACAGCTATCCATTTGTGCCGAAACCAAATTTAAGATACATATTTTACTGAACAACACTTTTCATTACCCGGTCAGGGATTGCGACATCCTTGGCCTAGGAGAAGATGCTATGAAAGGCAAATGCTGCGTCAGCCTTAAAACATGTTGCAAGCAATTTTGTTTTCACTAATTGATCAAGTACAATTAGAGTACCACGCATGATACAGCCTATAAATCACCGAACCCTGCTGATAACAACACGTCAGCAATTTCGATGGTGCAGTTCATGGTGACGTCATATAAAACTGAAAGCTTAGGCATCGGAATAAGACATTGCGCAATTACTGACATCTGCACCAGAGTGAAACAAGTAAATTAGTAGAAAGATTTTTTTTGAGATTTACAGTCAAATATAAGTGGGCATTTGTGTTAAAAAAGGTTTTCTATACCTGATAAATAAAAGTACGATACATAGCATTTAGAACGTATTTTCAACCTATAGACCAGTAATTTTACAATAAACTATTTTCAACCTATAGACCTAAATAAACCAACGTTATGTTCAAGGCCAGGCACAGTCAATCAAAATAAAAAAGTCGTTTAAAACTGAAAAATCGTCCGTTGCATTTGATGCAATTGGAAAGCGAGTTTTCCTAATAAACCAGTTTCAACTTATGGGCCGAAATAAACCAATGCAAAGTTCAAAGTCAGGCACAACCAATACCAAGCCATATTAGACGAACACAGCATGAGGGGAACTGCACAAAAAAAGAGCAGGCCCCGTGCACGCAGTTCACAGCCGTGCGTGCGTGCAAGTAGGGTCACAGACAATTCGGGGTAAAAGGTCACGGTTAGACACTGAAAACCAGCCTAGAGCATGAACCCAAATGCCGCAGGGAAGTTCACAGTCTGTTGGGAGCGTAACGATTGGCACACTCTCAGCTGGGGTAAACAGGTTTGGGTCTGAAGTCCCATCGTTGAGACCGGATACTGGGTTGAAATTCCGGGCGCGCCTTTGGGCGAAGAGGTCGGTTTGTTTTGGGACTGATGAAACGAGGCTTAGGCCATTTACCCGGCTTTCTGATTGATGATTGTTTGATTGAACATGAGAATAGTATTTTTGGTGTACTGTATTGTCTTTGCTTTTGGAATTAACACGGCTTTTCAAAGTGGCGTTAATTTCCATATGTTCGCTTGAGACGTTTTTTGGGGGGTAAAATGGAGTTAACAAAGACGATTTAATACTTGGGTAATCAGTGGCATGAAAAAGAAACAATGAAAGAGAAGGAAAGATTTGTGAAAATCGGTTAGTTGAACACGCGATATGAGTGTTTAGCAAATTCTGCTACCCTTTGTTTTAAAAACTGACAGCAAAAAATGTATCATTTTCCAAACGCGATTTCACAGCTGTGTACCACATTTCTTTGCCATAAAGGCATATAAGCTCATAAAAACAATGCCGCATGGAGCACATTCAACAACAGATCGCTAATTAAGTTTACAATTTGCATACCGTGTGTCAAACAGACTTGTAACGACAACTGGTCTTCATTACAAGCCTCCCCCTCAAATCACATCAATCAACAAGAAGTGACACAATAAGTCGACGACAAAACACTTACGTTTGCATTTCGTCTCTGGACCACCCGTTGGTATTGCGACATGGCGATTTGTAACCAACCACCAAGGCGATGCCTTAATAACTGGACGGAGACTTTGGACTTTGAAGCAAGCGAAAATATGGTTTATGGCAGTGAAGAATTTCGCGCCTTATGTGTCGTGATCGGCACTCAGCAAAAATGCCTAATGAGGCAGTTAGGCTAGTGGTGGTTTTACAGCACTATTGAGGTTTGTGAAAACGAAACGCTCCGTGCGCTTTCCATTAGGATTCGGCGATTTTGACAAAAGAATGTTTTGCGGCATATTAGGGCAAAAACATGATCCGTAGAAAGAAAAAAAGCGTCCATGCAACGACATCGTAAAAGCTTTCTCTACAGACCATACAACCGTGTAAACGTAAAATCAAGGAATTACTTAATACAGAATTTATCTCGAAACACATATAAGACCGTAGGGTATGAAAATTTTACACCAAAAGATATCAGGATTGCATCTTCGCAAAGGCATTTTTGTGCTTAATTAAACAAATTTTAATGTGTAAAAATGTTCAAATGCGAAGTGACATAGTTTACATGCACGCTTCTGCGTTCAAAGGTACGAGGTGATTGACAGGCCTCAGGTGAAATTACGCACCGGTTGAAGAATGCCTTAAAAACGGACCAACGGTGCCACAACATGGTCAAACACGGGCCGAAAAAAGGGACACAACGCGTTCAACAAGCGGGAGCACTGCGAACGCGAGGCAGACGCGCTTCAAAACAAGCCCGTGGTAATATTAGCGCCCGCTAAGCAAGCCACTAATTGCCCGCTAACGTGAAGTCACGTCAAGTACATGATTGCAGTCTGTGGGAGTGATTATCACCACATTGGGTACGACCCGTGCTAGGCAAAACGTTACGCCACCGCGTTGTTATGCCTAAAACCTCTTTGTAACTCTTCACTTGAAGCAAGGCGCGTTGTAACATATTGAAGACGAAAGTCACGTGGCGCGATGACGCGATGTGTTGGAAGAGCGAAAGTGAAGACTGCGAATCTGTAGGTTTTTCTTGGAGATCATAAAACGTAGAAGATAACCTGACAAGCTGATGGTATGAGGACTTGGATTTTGTTTTGTCTTCACCCTTGACATCTGACATGACTTCGGCCATCCGGCCTGGTCATAACATTTAGTGCCTTTTTGTTTTAATAGTAACGACATAAGGAATTTACTGGGAAGTTGACATAGATTGTGTAGCGAACGATAGTAGGCAATAACGCCAGTAGAAAAAAATAAGTAACAAAGCCATTTTAACAGTTCGTCGACACAAGAAAAGAGGTTCAAACAAAGTTAATGTGAAACTGAGGTTCACTTTGCGGGCAAAAAGTTCAAATAAAGGCGCTGCTTCAGTCACGCTTGAAATAAAAATAGTTCAACATATTCCTTGGTGCAACGTAACAAAGCCAACAACACCTACGTCAACACATGTGCCCGCGCCATAATAGCATGTATAAAAGTTGACAGATTAAAACTGGGTATAGGAACCATAAGTCAAATCTATTGAATATTTATGGATACTAAACGCTTTGTTGACCGTGTGCAATGTTGTGCAATTCGTGCAGCAGTACCAGACAGGTTCCCCAACCCCGGTTTAAAAGGTTCATTTCCACCACATGTTATAACTCTCTAATGAAGGCCTCTGCTCGCGGCCCTTAATGAACGGTTAAGAAACTCTGTGCGAGCTCCTTGAGTTTCTTTAATCGCATCCCTACAGCGAGACACCAACCCACCTGCAACACGATAACACTCCAGGATCGTTATCACCTAATGCTAAAATCGCGTGTGCCGATTGAGGCCCCAGATAAGATAAGATGCTTCTGACAGCGCACGAGCACTCCCTAGCGGCGATATTCACTGCAAAGTGGTTAATCCGACCGTCTGCAATATATGTTTTGTCAAGCTTTGCATGCAAGATTGGGATTTGTGGTCGTGATCTTGGTTCAAGATATCGATATCTAGAAGTTGGAGGTGAAAGGGAGTTGGTTTATGATTAGTGGTTCGATAAGACGACTCCGCACGTGCCAAGCGTCACTTTAATTGGCGACGCGAAGCGCTTTGCAAGGGAGGATGTTGGCGGGGGTGATGGTTGGGTTGGTGAGCAAAACAAGTCTGAATTGTCAAATCTGCGCAACCGAATAGTTTGTATGTTACGCAACAACTTTGCTGAAACCAAGATTCCTAAACATATTATGATTTTTTTTAAATACACGTCTGGTTAAAAATGCGTTTATGAAAAAATAAATCCATCATTCCTCAACAAAAATATTTTTAAATCTGAAACAGGGACCAAAACATCATTTTTGGCATTTTAGGTTAAAATTTAACAAAAAATCACTTGTCATTACAGGCCAGAATACGACAAAGTCCACATTCACGCCACGGCAAAAAGACGAGCTAACAAGGAACGTCGAGATATGACAGCAATTAGATGACAAAGCAAAAGTAAAAATGATGTAGCCACATTTGAGACGATCTTTTTAACCAACCCTGAATCCCGCTTAAACTGGTTTTAACCGGTTTTTCCCAACTCCCGCCCGGTGCGGAAAGGAGGCGTGTGAGTCACATTATAAGCTGACACCAATCGGAAGGCACGGACTCCCTGGATCACGTGTCGCTTCCGTCATAACGCCCATTGTTTCGCAATAAACCGGCGGTGTTTCGGTGCCAATAAATAAACCGCTGCATGTGCAGCATCAGCGGACACTAGAGGCGATGCAGGATGCACAGCACTGAAAAAAATCTTGCAGAAAACAAAAATTAAAAAAATTAACTCCCTTGCAAAGATCGTTGCCGCACAAAAAGGTGCACAGTTGTTTGCTTTCTCCAACTGGCACATTTTTTGTCGCAAAGGACCATGTTATTCATTGAAAAGACCTCGCCATTGTTGGCGATTTATAGAAAATTCAACCGTATCATGACGTCAAACTTTCTTTAAAATTGCCACACGCTCAACCACTTGCTATTTTTGTGACGAAACAGCCAATTTTTGAGGTCCGTCGGAAATGTTGTGCAAATAATGCGGTCCGCAATACTAAAAATAGGTCTCCATCCCTGGTTTAAACTTATCCAATTTTAAGGGGTTTGGATTTAGTATCTTGTTAGGCTCTGACCTGAATCAGGCGCTGCATAAAGGCATAGTAATCCTGGGTGCCAAGACATGTAGATTAGGGATTTCTGGAAAAGCAAGGAAAACTGGAAACGATGCAAATGCCTTGCCTATGATGTATTGGGGAATTTGGGAGTGACACCTTTATGCAAAAAGGGTCGTAGCTTGTAGGATATGAATCAGTACGAAGAAAAATAATCTTTTGGGCAGTGAAAGGATTTAAATTTTGTACCATCAACTGATCCCAGATTAATTTAGAGCGTTCATTTACACCACCACAACCGTTTGCAAGTTTTGCTAATTACCTACTGTTTGCAAAATGTGAATCCACAGTTAAAGCCGGGGTCCTTAAATATTTAAAAGCGATTTAAACGTCTAATGTAAAATTTCGATACCCTTGATAGGATATCAGGCAAACTCTGAACCACACCATGTTACGTCAAGTTTTTCCTGACATTCACTTTTTTACAGAAAAAAAGATAAAATGATGGTTAATACTGTTGTTGGTTTTTGTACATGTTTGCAACACTAGCACACATCAGAAAAAGGAGCCACATGCAGAGAAAACTTCAAGTCACGATTTCATCTTATTATATTGCGCAAACCTATTCAATTCCATTGGCAAAGAGCAATTTGGAAGTGAAATTTTGCGATCGTCGTAAGATTAACGCTTTATCAGATTTCGTGCGACTCAACCTCGTCAATTACAAAAACCGCGGTTTCGCCAGCGCCGCAGTCAAGTTGAGACTTGCCCAGCATCCCAAGTCGTCAAAACAAACACACGAAACCACGTGACAAACACACCTGTGGTGCCGTCCCGTCACGTGACAGCCTTTTGGCGCCAAGATTTCGCGCCAAGATTGACTGCGACGGCAATTTTTAGCATCGTCAATGGTGAAATTGCGGCTGCGGTTAAACACTTCTCGATTTAGGCGAACTTGCCATTGCACCCGCTAGAGGACACATTGTTTACGTGGTAGGACTGCCCAATTGCGCCACACTTTAGCTTGCTACAGATTTCAAAACAACTTCGGTTAAAGATATCAGCGTGGAGTTCCAATTTCAATTTTTTTTCACGGGGTTCGAACCGGGACGATCCCGAGAACGAATCCCGATGAGTTTTTTATGTCTGTATATGGGTCGGGCGCCTCAGAGCATTCGACCGAGTGATTTCCCACAATAAGATTTTTTTGCAAGCCAAACACCACCTCGCTATTGGTCAAAATCTAGAAAATAAACCACCAAATGCACGAATGAATTCCAACAAGCAAAATTCAACACAAATTTCAAAAACATTTTATCTTTTTTGCGCCTGTGTATTCTACAACAACACGATCCAGCGTTGAAATTCGCCCACAACTTTTGACAAATTGCATTTGAAAAAGGGCCCTCCAGGCATTCACAACGGTTCATCCCTGCCACGCGACTTGGGTTAGCAAAGCCAAACGGCACCTGACTTGTGGTCAAATATAGCGAGCTTGCGCCACGAGAATTGAGGCCACAAAGGGCCCCAGGCTGTAATTGAGTGTTGCAACAGCGAGGATAACGTTGTTTTGACGGCGACTGTTTACTACCGTCGTGTGGCTGTGACCTCTGGAAGAAGGCTGGAAGGTTCACACCGCTAAGATCTTGCTGCTGTATGGGGATTATAGGTGCGGAGGCGTTATAACCGAGAATGAATATTAAACCCGAGCAACGTTTTTTTTTGACTTCTTCCAGAAGAATCGGCACCTTTTACGGTGTTTGAACGAATGACGCTCTCAAATACGAAGCCATATCAGGGTTTTGGTGTTTTTATATGGATTAAGTGCCTTAGAATTTTCGATCCTGTGTTTGTTTATTTTTATTTTTTCACGGGGTTCGAACCCGAGAACGAATCCCGATCAGGTTTTAAAAGTCTGTTTAAAGGTCGAGCGCCGCAGTCCATTCGACCAGGCGCTCGCTCAACATGTGTCTGTTTCATCCAAATTCAATTTACCTTTTGCGCCACAGTGCCACCAAGCGGATTTGGTATTTGTGCTGCAGTAAATAGAACCCCTAGATTGTCCACAAAAACATTAATGTTTACCATGGATTTTGTGAAGGGTCTTGCCAAAAAGAAAAGCATTCTCATCGTCCATGACGGGTTCGCCAGTGACGTGTACATCATGTTTCCCGGATGTAGAGCGTTTGACGTCACACCGTGTTTGGACAAGCGTCGGTTTAGCTCGTTGCTATGGAAACAATATTTGGAAACATGTAACAAAGAAATCTTGCGTTTATATAAAAGCAAACATTTAGAAATTCATAACAAAACATAAAAATCAATAAATGCCATGAATTTATTACCCAAATGGAACTTCACTAAATGTTCTGAAACCATCCGAACTTCTATATTTTAGAAAGAAGATTTAGCAGCCAAATTAGGACAGCTGACTTGCAGACATCCTAATTTGGCAAAACAACAGTTCCTCGCGCATCTCATTGTAGAGTATGCTGGACTGTGGACTTAAAACTCAAAGTCGAGCCACATCTAACAAATGTATAAACCGCGTTTTCAAGTGCGCTCACAGCTCACTTCTCCCGCTGCCCAAGTGATGCTGCAGGAAGGACGCCACACGCCAAAACATGATCAACATCACGCAAAAACGTTGGTACCAGGACGGTGCCAGGAACCGGTCAAGATTACGTGCATTGTTTTCACGACCGTGCTTTCCCATTTGGAAACTAAAACCTTGTTTTATGTCTTACTTCGGAGCGGCCAGGACGCCGTGAAGTTTCTACGCCTTGGGTGCTATGATATTGGAAATTCAGAACAGGTCGAATGGAGGCCAAATCTATAAGCGGATTGCACGTGCACATGGCAGACAGCCTGGTGAGTGGTCGCTTGACATCATAAACTTCATAAAAGGCAAGTCCCTTAAGACTTTCTGTGCACGTGCAAGTTACACAACATTGGCTGGGGAGTGACAATCGTATTAGAAGCTGCATCGTTATGCAATAAGCACACATGCACCGCATTAGAAGCCAGCACCCACGGGAGACGCGCTATTGTCTGTTGACGGGCTCAGCGACGCCAGTGCTGCGGGGTTACCTTGGGTTAAGCCGCGAGCGAGGTAATTATAGGTCACGCCAAATGATTGGGAAGGGAACATTGCCCCAAGGCGATATTGCGTGACATATTTTCGACAGTATCGACTTAACGTGTCCGCGTGGCATGATGTGACCCCCACAGTTTGGAAAGCTAGGGTTGTGACGTCACTTTAACGCCCCCGATAATGTTAAAATTGGATAAGAAATAGACATGTCACCTATGGAAGTCCGTACCTATCTTTGATTCGCGTCTTTTACGTGGCGATGTTGTGAACTGAAAGATGTGATACGAAATCTAATATTGTTCGCACGGTACATAATGCATTTCGAATATGTTATCGGTGTTTAATTTGAAGGCTCAATCGGCAAATGCAGGAAAAGCATTATCGGTCGCCGGTCCAAAACTGATTTTGTATCCTGAATTTAAGGGAACCGTATTTTGTTTAATGCTTATGCTATTAGAATCAAAGTTGTACGTTGCTTTGTTTTTTCGCTACAGGTAAACTATTAATTTTTCCGATTTACCACTTTTTTCGAAAAATCTTTAAAAAAAATTATAGTGCTACTTTATTTTTTGTTTTTGTAGCCAGTAACTTTTCATTACAAAATTGACCTTTGAAATTGACGTTTTTTTACCACGTTGCTCATTATTAACGACACGTCTATTTCGTGTGCTCAACAGCACAACACAGTGGTTCTCATATAAACAGGATTCATAAACAGGATTTAAACAGGATTCATACCTGCTATAGTAGCTGCTACAAATACTTTAGTAGCGTTAACATTGCTAGTAAATTAAATAGTATTACCCATAAAGCATGCCAAATTTAAACGTAGCGGGACGTTCGTATTTCCGGACCCTATAAGCAATAGGTAGATATGACGCACTAAGAGTACAAAGCGGTTTAACAGACTTTATACAGCTTCCATAAATGCAATGTGACATCGCAATCATTTTACACAGTCGACAACACAAGATAGACTGCTATATGACAAAAGGTTATCCACACGCGATATGGAAGGAAGTGTCAGTCAATAGTGAAGCGACACGTCAGATTTATCTCACCTGAATAGCACGTTACATAACTTGGACCTGTTGTATTGGTTCATGAACCAGAACTGCGGTTTCGGAGGGGATAGTTGCGTGAGATTCACATCGTCGAAGTCGACGGGGAATCTAGAATAACAACGTTGAACTACTAGGATGTTCTTCACAATGTTGCATTGCACACACACTACGAAGTTGTAAATTGTGGATTTTTTGTGGATGCATGTCAAAACTTTCGTCTTACACTACAAGGGCACACTTAGATATACAATTTGAGGATTTTCAATCCGCACTTGGAAGTTTTAAGTCTTACACCGACATCTTATCGTTGTGACCAATTTGGCAACTTTTGTCGTTAAATGTTTCAACAGCAAGCCAACATTTGAATATTTAGCAACACCACCCTGAATTAAAGATGAATTTCATTACGGATATAAGGCATATAAAAACCGTCTACCAATACACCCACTGTGGCTAAAAACTACCTACAAGAATGTATTATGAAACACATTTCATTCAATGATAAGTCACAGACTCCCCAACCCCAATACATTTTTAAACAAACATGATCTCGTGCGCCACCTGTGGGATTCCGACGAAACGACCACCACTCGGGCGGGGGCGCTACGGACCAGCGTGCCTTGCAGTAGTTTGGTCAGATAGAAGTGGCCAACGTGGTTTGTCGCAAATGTCCGCTCTATCCCATCCACTGTCAGCTTCCATGGCATCGCAAAGACGGCGGCGTTGAGTATGAGCATGTGCAATGGCCTGGAAGAACAGGTTGACATTTGTAAGTTTTTTTTTGTTGAATATGCTGATAACATCCGCTATTGAGATGCATTGCACGGTCGAAAAACGATTGTTTATGTGACATTTTTTACTGTTTTTCGTTTGTAAACGTTTTGACCTTCATTTTAAGAAAACACACACGTCATACGACGGTTCTTGTTTGTGTCCAGAGATCAACAACTTGACCGTCTTGGCGAAAGCATGACGCAAAACAGTTTGAAAGCAGTTTTTACATCCGACCAGTAACAGCAACGCACCCGAGTTTTAGTCATATGTTAGCAAAGTCAAAAAGAAAAAATGATATAAAAGGACGCACTTTCAAGTGATAAATAGTTTACTGTCGCTGGGTGTTTAAAAAGCAATCAATCTATCCACTCCACAAATGTTCACATTTTGGTTGTTTTCCCATACATTTGGATTTTGATCCACCTTAAAAACCTTAGACTGGGCAAATATGTACAAGATGGGCTTGATTTCTGCATCCTATACTGAGGGAACCAACCGATGTTAGGTTTTGTTTAAACAGCGGTAAATTGAGAACACAATGTTGTTTGGTTTTAGGTGCGATACGATGCGGGTACAACGGTGAATCGCTATTTTTACTGCACGTAATTACTGCAATGCGTTGGTCTTTGAGATATTAATGTTTGTAGTTTGTCAGCTTTAGTATGAGTACATACCCAACTGCAGTTTGAATGCAATCGAAATGCCCAAGCACCGACATCGTATGTTGCAAAGATATAAAAAAACGATCGGATTAACCAAGGCTATATTCAACTAATAATTTGAGTTGAACTATAAGAACGTAGAAAAGGCAGGTTTATTGGAAAACAACAGATGCAGGCAATTGAAAAGGTGTTTGGTTAAAGCTTCCTGTATAAATTAGTGTTCATTTTTGCTGCAGTAAGGTAAGATTACATTTAACGAGTTAGAAAAATCAAAATCACTGTACGCCAAGTCTGCAAGAAGCCCAACGAATCAGAAACAGCCTTCTAAGATGTAATAAAACAAGACGACATTTGAATAAGACGAACATCTGGCTTTTATAGAAGGTTGGGCGGTCGGTGATGTTGTTGTGGTTGTTTGTTTGTTTCAATTTCAACCTCAATAAGCAAAACAACACAACAACGCGTTGTATTCAGTGTCTCCACCGACGAGATACTTGCCTCATTTCAGTTGCTTTCCATCATTTGTAATGTTATTTTTTTAGATTTTTTTGAAGTTGGTGACTTCAGTTTGGGTCAACCCATCGGGTTTTACTGGTCTGCAGCAATGCCGTTAAGTTTTTTGATCAGGAAAGCGACCGAGACAGGATTAGAACCCACAACCTTGCGAGCTTTTGTTGGTTTGGTCATCTTGTATTGCCCGGTATTTTAGATCTCTTGCTAGTTGCTAGTGACACATTGAGCCAAAACTAATCATACATTTGCCATTTGATGTGAGCTAAGTTGACGAAAATAGTTTTTTTTGTTTCGTTACTTAAGGAATAGGATCTGAATAAAAGTAATAATGAATGAACGTAATCTGATATGATTGAAATCTGGCATAGAAACAAGATATTTACTTTGTTTGGGCTTTCAATGTTATGAACACATATAGAAAAGCGGTTTGAATCAAACAAGATACGTTGGATGGGCCGATGCGTGTTGATACCGGTTTTGGCACTATTTCGAATTACATCTAAATGAAACAAGAAATTGCCACAGGCGTTTGTAAAAAACTAATGCATCTTGTTTAAAGAAATATGTGGAAATGTACACACGTGCGATTTCAAAAAAAAAGATTGTCTAATCTTAAAAAAAAATTTTACCCTAAACGAAACTTCACGCAATTTTCACTAATCGCAGAAAAAAATTCGAACATTTTACTAATATGTCGAGGCCTATCTGAGGAATTTCTTTTCTAAAGTACTTTACAAGCGTTGTTGATGGGACATCGGGCGGCCGAAAGACACACATTGCTAATATTGAATATCCGAAACTTGTGCGTAGCAGCATTTACACCCAATACGCCGTGGCCGACGCGAAGCATATCGGATGTCTCGCTCATTGTGTGTTTGTTGTGGTCAGCACGCGAGACAAACGCATCTTAGCTTAGGGTAGTCGCAAGGAAAGCAGTTATCACCCTATATGCTACTGTATATGTACATCTGTTGTAAGGTTTACAGCTTTTACCGGATTAGGTGCAAGAACTGGCAACTTCGGTCCAATTGTCTTTTAGCTAACGAACAAGAAAAGCAGGACGAATAGTCAACAAGGCAAAAAGGAATTGTTCCCTTTCGTCAGCAAAAACAACAAAAAGCCAATTATCCAGCGCTCACGTTACGGATAATTAACGCCGTTGGGATGGATGAGCGAAAAGCAAGCGCTACGTCGCAGTTTCGACCTGAGGAACTGACTGAAGGCGACATTGAAAGCATTTGGAAAAATATGATGGCAGGCAAAGGTGCAAAGACTGCCAGCAAAACTGGACGGAACCCAACCTCGATTGACACAACGCCTACAACAGGTGCCATTTGTATGTTGTTAAATGTATGGGGAGTTTTTATTCTTTTAGACATGTCCAATTATGTAGAAATTAGAGGAATAAGAAGTAAACATTCGGAAGGTAATGAAGGCCCCACATATAGTTTGTAATCTAAGGTGGTTAAGCCATTATTAAATCACTCTCTTTTTAACAGACAAGTGAGTAGGCATTAAGCTTAAACCAAACGAAAGACTTAAACTGTTTCGGTGATATGGGAAAAAAAGGATTTTTTAGAGTGAACCATAAAATACATTATTTATTTGTGGAGATTTTTTTAAAGATTACGGTGGAAACCTAATTCCTCTGCACCCGGAAACACTGGAGGAGGAATTGAAACAAGATCAGGAGCTTGCGCGAATGACCAGCGTCCTTCGTTCCAAGAAGTTAAAACCAAAGTCATATTTGCCACAAGTAAGCATCTCCAACGGACTTGAGAGAAACAACGTTTCACAAAAACTAAATACCAAATTCAACTGGATACTGATCACCAAAATTAGTCAAACATTTTTTGATATAATGTAAAAACTGCTGATGAAACATCTCTATTCTCGTTGAGCTATGCGTATTTCGATAGGTGTATGGCATAAATATGCTACAAACAGCCTTTATGCACGTGATACTGTATGATATCGCGGTGATAATCACAAAGTTGGAAAAACACGAGACAACTACGATCATATGAATGTTTCGACAAAGTTAATCACGCAATATCACGCCGCACTTTCTACTGTGTGACAATGCAAAACACGAGTGAATTCTAACCGTGGCGTTGGTAAGCTTCGTGATACCTATCATATGATTTGATAATGAATGTGAATCATGAAAAGCCGCATGTTAAACATGAATCTCGATTAGTAGCTTTGTGAGTTATGACAATTTTGTCACATAAAAATGATCATAACCCCATCAAGTGATACTGTATCACGACATGATTTACAACGGCAGGGGTAAAGTCTCGATTCGCTTTTTGACGACAATTTTTATCATAAGAACATGCTCAAAACGTTATCACGCAGGTGATACTGTATGACAACGTGAGTCACGACCGCATGCTAAACATGAAACTTGGTGAACTTCGTGATGCGCATCGTGCGGAGGAGAGACGAGCGAAGAGAAGACAGGAGTCGTTCGTGAGAGCGTTGGAGCGAAAACAGGACGAATGGCACAGAAGGGACGCAAGGAACGTGGCCAAGGTGGGATAGCGGACCCTGACCCAACGCTTTTGAAACTTAATGCAGAAGACAATGTGTCTGCGCTTAGTTTATCGTGTCCGTTTACCACAGTGGTTCTTAACTGAGGCGAAATGTGGGTAGTAACAGGATAGTGGGAGGGTAATTAGCTAAGGACAACATTGATTTATATTGAGTTTGGCAGAACTACCAATGTTGGTAAGTTAGATTTTGGTAAACTGGAAGTTTGGTCTGAACTGGATTGGGGAATAAAGGAAACAAAGGTTAGGAAAAACTGGTTTGTTTTCAGGCGGTACCAATTAAAGACAGAGGTTACAAAATTAAAAACAGTAAATAAACATAGATTTAATTTATGCATGTTGCCCTCAATTTTACAGCTCGAACCAGAAAACCTTCGAGAACTGACCTTCACATTCGGCAGGTTGTACAACAAACCAGATTTCCCCTACCAAGCTGCAATACAAACGCTTAGCACCAAGCAACCACCCGCGAGGTACAACGTTAATGTCATAATATAGATTGATTTTATAACATCTGAACGATACGGAGAATTTACCTCAAATAACTGGGCCAGTAAAAAGTTGTATATGGCAAAATCATCAAGTAACCAAATAGGTTCATCTTCAGTATGATTAAAATTTTCCAATGTTCTACGACAACGTTTAAAAAATTACCCGAACGCATCGTGCGAAAATGAAAAAAGGCGCATATGTCAGCTAACTTTAGTTTATTAAGCTAAAAATTTGATTTTCGAAGTTTAGAATTGGTAAGGTTTAAACAAAAACCAAGGTTTTACTGTGCGACCAATTTTTCCAAGTGTCCAGTTTTTGTTTTCAGAGTGCTGATGGACCACGCGAGAAGGAGGCCAACTATTTTACCGCAAGTAACAAACCGACCTATTTACGACGATGAGGAAGAGGAGGATAAAACGTTTATCACGAAGCTACCGAAAGTACGCAAAGTAACGTAGACTGGGCGTACACCACGTATGTCCAGGTTTTTTGGTGTAAGCTAAGGCGCTTTGCAGAACAATCTGAGTACTTAACTATTAAAAAGTAAAGGGATGTTGTCGTATCAAGTAACTGTGAACTAAAGGGATAGCATGGTTAGGTTTGCAGAACGTTGGTTTGTAAAGTAACTGCTGGGTCGTTACGACCACATCCACATCAAAGTCCCGGTTGACCACAACAGTTCGGTCAAATATGCTACTTGATAATGTTATGTTTTCGGACAGAACTTTTCGAAAGGTTGTCAGACACAGAACTTTTTCATAATAAAACATATATTCACGGTTTTTCACACAATACCAGAAAATTGTCAGCAAAATGTTGAATGTTTTGTTTAACTTTTTTCCCAAAGAATTTCGAAGTGGTAAAAACAGATCTACTTGCATTAGCAACATCAGTTCGTAGCATCACTAATTAGCAACAAACTTCAGATAACACAAGATGTAAGACGTCCGCCGCGTTCTTCTACTGGCTTTACTGAATTGATTAACTAATTCTGACCAAAGAAAGGCGTTGGATTTTGGGCTAAAACACATGAAACTTGTTGGACAAGTCTAAAAATAAACGTACGCGCGAGAACAGAGAAATGTGTCAAATACCACAGCACTCGTCTCAATGTGAACATAACGATTTTCAGATGCATGCTATGCGAAGAACCAACGACGACCGAGACATCGAGGTTACCAAAAACAAGCCTTCGCTAGATGACGCCAAAGGCTTAGTAAAAAGACGTGGAAGGCGGCAACGTAACGAAAAGCGGCGTGACGATTGGACATCAGACACGAGGTTCAAAACACTTACGGATCTGTTGGGGGAGCGATACAGCCCCCAAAAGAAAGTGCGACCTCGCGTGTCAACAAAAACTGAACCGCCAGGCATGCTACAGCCTATTCTTTAACTTATTTTGGTTTAACTTTTTGTGCCATTTCGAGATTTATGCCTAGATTTTTGCTTTTTTGCTTTAAAGATTACGAGTTTGAAAAACCTTGCTTTGCCTATTCTCCTGTGTTACCTCATTTTAGGGTCATTTTTTTAGGTTACTCACCTGAATCTGAGTGTTCATCAAAGTTTCGAACCACTAGTGCTATGGAGTGGGTTTCTTGGTTTAATCCTACTTTTAACAGTGGGCTTATTGCGCCACTTAAACATATCAAGTCAATAATAAATTTACTTACCAAGATTTCTTTTTAAACTCATCAGCAAACTCATTTACACTTTGAAGAGAACATAGATCCAAATACATGAAATGAACATCAACTCCTTCCTACAATTTACAAGTATCAGTTTAAATAACATGAACATGTACCAGGTAATCCGGATCACCTGGAAGCTCTGTGGGATTCTGAGCCACCCTGTTGTTTTTAACACACTAGGTGACAGCACACCGTTTACCCATTGAAATTAAATGTGGTAGTATTTTTTGACTTCATAAAGGGAGAACCTTTAAGACGCTACTGGGATGGAGGAGTCCTGCAAGGTTGTGGGTTTTAGCATAGATCGCTTGTGTAAAATAAGGCAACAGAAATACAATGAAGCAGGTAGCTCAACAGTGTACTAACTGTGAAAATAACACATTCAGGTGTTGTTCTGCCCAATGAGGATAAAATCAAATGTAAACAAAAAGTGGAAAACTTGAAATAAACAGACAGCTTGGTGGTGCCATCGCTAATAGTACAACAATCAGAAATTCCTACACTGAAAACTGATTAAACAACAACCATTACTACATGACTATGTATCATCTTGCTCACCATGTCATTCTTTATTGATTTTATGGCTTCATGAGCTTTAGCACCATCTCGACAGGCTAGAATGACTTTGGCACCATGACAAGCAAGTGAGCGAGTTGTTTCCAATCCTGAAATCAGATGGCACTTAAACACAGAAATTTGTGATACATTACCAATGAAACAATGGATATAGTAAGCAGGTTATATAATTTTATAATTTTTAGACCTATATAATGAGAAAAAAACATGTAGGATAGTTTTCCACACCACCATGTGGTAAATTCTAATTAGGAGAGCTGATAGCTTAAGGCAAATTAATTGGACAAGTTTGTAACATAGTAAAAAAAACACAATGGTAACAACAAAATGGGCATAAACTACTACAAGTGTTCTGTTTGACTAAGCACTGGGCATGATGGCATTTTATGGCAAATTAGATTCCCATCTGACTATGCTTTGGGTAATATGGTATACAAGGCGATTGGAAAGTCATCATATTTTCTAACAATGTGAAGTTTTAACATGTAGCTTCTTTAAAAAGGAGAACCCAAACTGTTTTGAAATACCTATGCCACTGTTCGCTCCAGTTACAACCGCCACTTTTCCCCGTAAATCAGTCCCCTGTAGAATTTGATCAGTGGTGCTACTTCCATCAAATCTTTGACGAAAATTGTCTTTTGCTTTGTTGATATCCATGGCAAATGCAAGGCGGGGGTCAGTGTAGGTCGTCCTCTTGTTCAAATGGCTAGAATTACAAAGCGATGGTAAATAAAATATCTAAACACAGCCCATGCAACCTCTATCGTACATATGACATTACTAATTCATTCAGTTAGAATTGTGATGCTACTTCACTGGTTTAAGAAGGAAACCATTCATAGTGCCAATTCATATCAGCATCTGTGGCTTCTTTTATTAGTACATGTTAAATAATCTGAAAAAAAGTAATTTATCTGTCATCATATACTTCTTACTCCACATAGTAGGCTCGGTCCTTTTCATCCTGCAATCTTTCCCAGCCATAAGGAAGGTCTAAAAAAATGAAACCGATTATTTTTTTATCAGAGACCATCCCTAGTTCATTCTTACCAGGTGCAACTCTCTTTCTTCTGTTGCTCTTCGGATGTTCCCATTTAGTTGATTTTGTAAAATGACTGAAACAACATTGGAATTTCAAAGGGTCATTGTCCAACAATCAGAACGCCTATTACATGTTTAATGCAGCAACTAGAAGAAAGAAAATTTAAACGCTAAGCCTTGGCTTTGGCACACATAATAAGTTAGCTGATAAAACTGGCAAAAAAGTTGTCAAAACGTTTTTAGTAAAAATAACATGGTAATTTATCTACACAATATTACCTTTTTGCTCATAGTAAGTCATTTCTACATAAAATTACATAATTGAAAAGTTGAAAGAAATGCAAAGCCTAATTTGTCAGTTTTATAAAATTGCTATTTGCAAATACACATCTCAAACAAATAAAACAACCTACTTTGCATAGTAAACCCAGCCTTCAGGAGTGACCCTCTCCTCCCAGCCGTGAGGAAGTTCATCTTCACTGTCGGTGTCAAATTCAGGGTCATTCATTAAACCCTAGTAATTTAAACTTTTTGGAAGGAAAACTCATCATTAAGGGGTTATCATGTTAAAAACACTTGGCACAAACAAACACAGTGGTACATCC
The DNA here is from genome assembly GCA_008931825.1 of Phallusia fumigata. NCBI lineage: Eukaryota > Metazoa > Chordata > Ascidiacea > Phlebobranchia > Ascidiidae > Phallusia > Phallusia fumigata. The sequence goes on from QXVZ01004770.1 coordinate 89,523, forward strand.
AAAGGCTTTTTGAAACATATAAATTCTTGGAAACTGACTGCAAAATGCTGAAAAGGCTAATGGCTAAGGAAAGGGTGTTAGAATTAGGAAAAAAATCTAAAACTTATCACCAACAAGGCATTGCCTAATCTTGTAATCTATATACCACGCAATTACAGTAAATGCATTAAAACTGTAAGTCTAAAATGTTTTGCATAAGATTAATAAATTTTGATAACAATGTCAAAACAGATCAGTGGTTGTGGCTGATGGGTAATTTTTTGAACCCTACCGTAGGTCCTTTAACAATTTTGTAATTTTTTATTTTGTTTTTTCACCTCTGGCCTCTGCCCAATAGTCTTCATCCTTTTGCAATTTGTGTTGCAAAAAAATATGCGTAAATATTCACGATAAGGTATATTTTAAAAATAGGACATGAGAATAGTTAGATGCCATTTACTTCCAATGTAAAAACACCAAAAGCCTGTTTCATGTATCCATATACCGTCAGGTTTAACTTCAAACATATCCCTACCCTACATACAAACTTGGGCAACCGGCACATTTATAAATGTTTCATAGAGATCTTATCAAAACAGGGGATTAACCTGTTCATTTTGTGTTTAAAAGTTGTCTTGCTATTGGGAAGCAAAAATTGAGAACCCACTGCACAACGTAAGTGGTTAATTCCGTCGATCCACCAAAAAACCCTAATAACAAATTTTAAAAGTGGGTGTTATTAAGCCAGTGATTCCCAACCTTTTCGTGGTTGCGTACCACTTGGAGGTAAAACAATTTCGACGCGTACCACCTAGTTCGAGAAAAACTTAATTTCGATCTGATAACTTATTTCCTGAATCGAATAATATCAGATACGAAAGCAACGAAAAGTGTAGTTCAAACTAATGGACGATCTATATTTGCTAGTTCTCCAAAAGACGATCGATGCGGGGCACAACTTTGCTTACTGCGCACCGAAAATCATGTCCGGGGGAGGCAATTAGGCGGTTTCCTACTAATTGCAGACGCATTAACATTGCCTTTGATATCTTTATGACTAAGTAATTTTGGGACAAAGACATATTGTTCATGAAAGGTTGTTAGTCATCGTACTTCGCACTTTGAATACACCAGTTGAGTGTTACAAAGTAACGTAGGGGATGAAGTAACAAACATTTTGAGATCACTAACAATTTGTTTTTAATTCGTAAATCCGCAAATTACGAAAAGGTGCTCGCGTACCACCTGGAATGCCGTCGCGTACCACTAGTGGTACGCGTACCACCGGTTGGGAAACACTGTATTAAGCGGTCAAGATTTTGAAATCATATCGGCGCATGTGTTTGCTAGCGCTATCTAGCGGTTTTTTCTTTTCGGTATTGCTTTGTATTTTTAATGAAGCATTTTGTATCATTTTGAAGCAAACTTCAGCTTCACAGTAGATGTCACAGAAATGTAGAATATGTCGTCTTGTTTCAAGAAAGCTATCACAGACAGCTTGTACAGGCCTAAATGTCAAATAAGTTTTGAAACCACAAAAATGACACATGCTATTACGCTCACAACAATTAAGTTATTCTTTTGCTTTTAGAAACCAACAAACAAATTGCCTTTGCCTAATCCACGATATCAATTTCCATTAACCCCAGCAGGTACGGTTGTAAGCAACTCGTGTTGGGTGCATCAGCTTGTACTCCACACATAAACTTTTCTATGTGTTTAATGTTGGAAAANTTGAAACATATAAATTCTTGGAAACTGACTGCAAAATGCTGAAAAGGCTAATGGCTAAGGAAAGGGTGTTAGAATTAGGAAAAAAATCTAAAACTTATCACCAACAAGGCATTGCCTAATCTTGTAATCTATATACCACGCAATTACAGTAAATGCATTAAAACTGTAAGTCTAAAATGTTTTGCATAAGATTAATAAATTTTGATAACAATGTCAAAACAGATCAGTGGTTGTGGCTGATGGGTAATTTTTTGAACCCTACCGTAGGTCCTTTAACAATTTTGTAATTTTTTATTTTGTTTTTTCACCTCTGGCCTCTGCCCAATAGTCTTCATCCTTTTGCAATTTGTGTTGCAAAAAAATATGCGTAAATATTCACGATAAGGTATATTTTAAAAATAGGACATGAGAATAGTTAGATGCCATTTACTTCCAATGTAAAAACACCAAAAGCCTGTTTCATGTATCCATATACCGTCAGGTTTAACTTCAAACATATCCCTACCCTACATACAAACTTGGGCAACCGGCACATTTATAAATGTTTCATAGAGATCTTATCAAAACAGGGGATTAACCTGTTCATTTTGTGTTTAAAAGTTGTCTTGCTATTGGGAAGCAAAAATTGAGAACCCACTGCACAACGTAAGTGGTTAATTCCGTCGATCCACCAAAAAACCCTAATAACAAATTTTAAAAGTGGGTGTTATTAAGCCAGTGATTCCCAACCTTTTCGTGGTTGCGTACCACTTGGAGGTAAAACAATTTCGACGCGTACCACCTAGTTCGAGAAAAACTTAATTTCGATCTGATAACTATTTTTCGATCTGATAACTTATTTCCTGAATCGAATAATATCAGATACGAAAGCAACGAAAAGTGTAGTTCAAACTAATGGACGATCTATATTTGCTAGTTCTCCAAAAGACGATCGATGCGGGGCACAACTTTGCTTACTGCGCACCGAAAATCATGTCCGGGGGAGGCAATTAGGCGGTTTCCTACTAATTGCAGACGCATTAACATTGCCTTTGATATCTTTATGACTAAGTAATTTTGGGACAAAGACATATTGTTCATGAAAGGTTGTTAGTCATCGTACTTCGCACTTTGAATACACCAGTTGAGTGTTACAAAGTAACGTAGGGGATGAAGTAACAAACATTTTGAGATCACTAACAATTTGTTTTTAATTCGTAAATCCGCAAATTACGAAAAGGTGCTCGCGTACCACCTGGAATGCCGTCGCGTACCACTAGTGGTACGCGTACCACCGGTTGGGAAACACTGTATTAAGCGGTCAAGATTTTGAAATCATATCGGCGCATGTGTTTGCTAGCGCTATCTAGCGGTTTTTTCTTTTCGGTATTGCTTTGTATTTTTAATGAAGCATTTTGTATCATTTTGAAGCAAACTTCAGCTTCACAGTAGATGTCACAGAAATGTAGAATATGTCGTCTTGTTTCAAGAAAGCTATCACAGACAGCTTGTACAGGCCTAAATGTCAAATAAGTTTTGAAACCACAAAAATGACACATGCTATTACGCTCACAACAATTAAGTTATTCTTTTGCTTTTAGAAACCAACAAACAAATTGCCTTTGCCTAATCCACGATATCAATTTCCATTAACCCCAGCAGGTACGGTTGTAAGCAACTCGTGTTGGGTGCATCAGCTTGTACTCCACACATAAACTTTTCTATGTGTTTAATGTTGGAAAAACTACCAAACCAACCGATCGGTTCTGGCATTTTTACGTTCGAAACTTGAAGCATCGTTGGGATTGCCGTGGGTTATTTTGAAAACATTCCCAAATGTAGATCAGTGGTTTTCAACTTTCGAACACTTCTGAAAAACTTCAGGTACAAGCAAACACATCAAAATTCAATGTGAAATGTACAAAACAATTGAGGTAAGTCAGTGAGTAACTCAAGCAGAAATCGCTGACAAGCGTATTAGGGAAACAAGCCTCCGATATGCCCCTAAGAGTTTCTTGCGTGACAATCTTGGAATTTTTCATGCTCAGTTTTAACCGCATCACGTTCTTGCGACGACGGAGTTTAAGCGTAAATGAATATTTTGACGGGTTCAGTAAAGGAATTTGTGTGAAATGAATCGAAAAGTGAGCACAGCGGTTGCTGAAAGACAGCGCTGTTTTCAACCGCAAAACTTTGATTTACTAATTCGACACTGTAGTTTATTTTGTAACTGCTAAAAAAAGCATTAAAAAATCTCCTAGTTCATTTTTGTCATATTTTGTTAAATAACACTTATGCTGGACCTGCTAACTAACACCTGCTACTCGGCTATATTGAAGTAGACGAAGGCCTAAGATTTGCCCACAGCACCTGTGGGGATGTCCACATACGTACAACAATGCCAACCACCACATTTAAAATAACACGGAGCACTTCAAAAAGTTTATTAGGTGCCAAACGCTGTACAAAACATCGGTAAGTCCCGAGCCACGAAACGGTCACAGAATAATCTTTGATTTTGCGCTTCAGTTGGTTTAAACGCAGACAGCTCTTAGGGTTTTTTCGACCTCCGATTTCCGTCCTCACAATCTATTTGGTGCGATGTAATTTTCGTGGGATTTTGCGCCCAGGTGCAGCCAGTGGCGTGTATCCGAAATTTCTATCTGCTCAATTGGTTCGTTTGTACGAAGATGTTCACATCCGTGTATAAGACGTTCCGCGTTGCACACACAACAAACAAATGTTTGCGCGTGTAAACAGTTCGTGTTTTGCCAAGCATCATGGACAGCTTGTCCATTTTAAAAAGTAACATGCAACACGATCAGAAACAAACAATGGAACGACAGCAATACAATAAAGCCAACTCACTGAAAGACATAACGACAAGTTACCATCACCTTTGGCAGAAATTATGTTTTCAAAACGTGTTTTAAAAATCGAATGTGCGTATTATAGCGATTTATAGTGGGTTACGCCAAACGATATTTGTCAGACAAATAGGCGACAATTATTGAAATTTCTGGTTAGCGGTACTAGAAATCCCATACGACCTCATAAAAATAAACGTGCTGGATTGAATCACGACCGAACGGTAGACAATAACCGATAAACAATCATAAAATCAAAATAAAGAGAAAGTCACTGTAGCCGAGTCTTCAAAAACGACATTTGTTTGTGCCAACAATGTTCCTGTGCTTTGCAGTGAGCTACCAACTCCCCTCCACATTTCAAGTTGATATCGAACGTCGGACCAGGCTGGAATAGCACCGAACAATGTGGAGAATACGGTGGCTCTAGCATGTGTCCTGCGTCCTCATAGTAGGCTACTTCATAGTCCGGGTGCTCCGCTCTGCTCAGCAAAATATCCGCCTCCCTGGCGCATTTTTTTGCCGGGGCGCAACAGTCGTCGTTGCCAGCAATGAAGAGAAACGAAACATCGTGACGGTTGTAGAAGGGAAAAATGCCATCGACTTTGTTAATGAACTCGCCTTCTTCGGGAACGTCGTAGCAGTCAGCCAACGCAATGGGGCCGTCAGGAACCTCCACGTCTGTTTTCATCGGCATTTGGGGCCAGTACAAGTCCTTGTACTCGATGCTGCCACAAGCGGCGTTAATGCTGCAGTTCACCCAAACCGTACACCTGATGTCGTCCAGACAGCTGGCCATAGCTAATACAATCTAAACAAAAAGTGCACAATTTTATTAGAGAAAGAGATTGTTGTAGAATGTCTAGAAATTGAGCAAATATTCACACACAGTTTTGACTTCTAACACTAGATAGAATTCTACACTAAAATTAGAATTCCTCGGGATTCTTATCTTTAAGACCTCTTACGATATAATGTGTACACTCTCATGGACGCCGGCAGAAAATTTTCCAAGAGGGGGCAAATCTTAATGCTACTTTTCTTCCATGACACTTTTTTGTTAGTTAACAAAGTACATTTTTTCGGAATTCCAAGAGGGGGCATGTGCGCCCATGTACACACCTGTGCCCCTTTGCAGATTCCAACCAATCCGATTCCCAATTCTCCCTGCACTGCTGGGTGGTTCTTAAGAAACTGAACTGCTTTTTCGAAGTAAGCAAGGTCCAGTGTATTGGTGAAGCTCTTTGGCATCCCCTTCTCGCCAAAGTAGCACAGAGTTAGAGATGCAAATCCATGGGAGGCGTGCAAAGCGCTCTTGAACTCCAAGACGCCAGGGAAGCCACCAAAAAGATTAAGGATACCTGAAATATAAAGTAGTCTATGTTTTATATTGTGAATGTGTCAAATTTGCTTAAATTGATGGTTTACAATAAAGTCGTCACTCAGCTTTTTGAAAATTGTGTAGCGTTTCTGTTTTAGCGAAATCTAGGTTATCATTTATCTGCAACTACAAACTCGTGAACTTTAAAATGACAGTTCATGCAAAGTTAGACATTTCTGTAGATATAAAATGAGTGTACGGAAATTACTATAACGTTTTGCCACGGCCGCATTTAAATTAATCTTCAAAGATTTATAAGCGATCTTTTCGACAAAACGTCTGACAAAAAATGATACAAGTTCAGAAACAAATGCTTTGCAGGCGTACGTCATGCCTGAGATAATAGAAGTTCGTGCAGAACAACAACGAACATGGGCACATTGTCTGCAAAAGTTTTCTTTTCGTCGCGTGGGTTGGAAATTCGACACCGGGGTCAAGCTTTGACCGAAAACATTGGAGAGACAACTTGAGGGTTTGTTCTCACTTTCGCGTGAAAAATTTTGGCGCCATGACAAACTCTCTTCACTTGTTTAGTTTTAGTTTAACAGTAGTTTGAGGATAAACAACACTTTCTAAAACACAAAGTTCTTGTCCCACGTTTTTATATCGGCGGAGTTATCGAAGAGCGTTTGGGAGTAGTTGACATGTGATTAATTAAAAATGGCCATCTGCAACTTTGCTGCTTTTTCTGGCCTTTCGTTCTCGTAAAATTGATTCTTTCTAAACGATGACATTGTTTTTCAAAATTTGAGATGTTTTAGTGTATCGTATTGTTTTCTTCCAAACTTAAAAATGTATATTGTTTTAGCCTAACTGTTTCAGCCAATACTAAAGCGCATAGTTGGTCGAGGTTTGTATGTGGATGATTACGTCATAAGATCCAAACCCAATGTCTTGCACGGTATAGGTTTTTAGGTGGGGTGCAGAATAGGTTATTAAAACTTCGGAAGAATCCTTATCTTAAAAAAACGTTTGGGTGTTTAAATTCAAGTTTCCTGACAATAAAAGATATAAATCAACAGGCTACTTGTGCAAAACATTCCAAGGAAATCCTTTTCCAGATCGGTAAATTTTCTGGGAAGACCGATTGACTGGAAAGTGTTTACTTTTTGAAATAAAGGGTACGCTTGTTGGTTTAAATACTTTTCACTCATTAGCAGCAAATCCGTGTTTCCTGACAAGTTAAAGCCAGATTTCCGATTAATCTGGTGATTGGGCATCAATCTACATTTTCAATTTGACTTTCCCTGCCCGTATATACAGGTCTATCCCAGTTGAAAAACATTTATTCAGACACGGTTGAAATGCAAGCAGCACGGGAATAATCCACGCATGGAGACGGATTGCGGTAACTGCAGTTGCGCACGTCACCCTCGGTTTCCTACCAAACCCGCTGTAAGATGCTTGGGGTTTTGACTTGGATGACTTTTTTGCTTTGGTCTGCTTGTAATTTGGAAATTTGGATCGTGATTTTGACACATTTTGTTTTCGATTTGTTGGTAAAAGTTTTGTGAAAGGAGTGTGTAAAAATTAAAAACTGAGAATGAATACAAAATATGAAAATGTATAAAATGAAAAGATTTGCTTTGCTTACAAAAATTTTTCGCCCATGTGCTCACAACTACAGTTAAGGAAATTTGTCAGGCAAAGTGTATTTTGTCCGTTCTCGATCTTATTCGTCCCTAGTTTTTCATCCATCTAAAATAAGACCACTTACAAAAATATCCGGACTTCCCGCAACAAACAACGGTTCCGCTTTCCCAGTCTCAAATTCAAAAGAACCTTGCGTGGGCCAAAATAGTATCAAATCAAACTTTCTTTGCTACTCACCGGGAAATGGTCCGTCGCCTTCAGGAAGAAACAAGACTCCGTAGAGTCCACCTTCGTTTATTTCAATTCGCTTGACGCCATTGGCCATAAAACGCCTTTGAACTGTTATTTTGGCGACAAATCGATCGTCGTTGGCTTTGTGTAGCGCCCTGAGCTCATCCACTTGCTGGATCTCGCGATCGATTACACAGAAATCGTACACCCTGTGATTGCGTGCGTCCTTGCAGGCAAACCGAATTCCGTTCTGGTAAAAACAACGCAAACGAATCGTTCGTGTGTGAATCGTAAACTGGAAAAGGTCGCGCTAACGACCGACGCCAACAAATGTTAAGTTTAGGGGTCGAAAATCGGAAAACAGGTTCAGGTTCAAAAATTTAAAATGCAAACAGTTTTTTCCGTGTTAAAGCGCTGGCCCGCCAAACTGGTCCCGAAGACCTTTTGAACCCGATTGGCGCAACTTTGAAGTTAAGACACTTTGTTGTTGGCGAAACACGACGACGCCAACCCGGGCGTACCATAATTCTCGTGGCCAAAATCATTTCATTAAATGAAAACCTCGAGTCTGACACGAACGAACCCAACCTGAAAGGACATAGAACCGACCTGTTTTTTTGCAATGCGGCGTTACTTAAATTGGCGTTTTGGTAAACAAAAGGCGAGACAACCTCAACGCGTTGCCTCCTATTCGGGTAAGGACTTGTACATTGGGTTTGTCAATACCAATGTTTTAAGCGACCGCGGGCCGTGAAAGTGCGTTTGTTTTGCTACAAAGCGGTTTGAAATTTGCTTTGACAAATTGACCTTACTTTGAAGTTTAGACAAACGATAAACGCAGTGTTTTGCAAATTAGCCGGCAGAGAAATATACAGGGTTGTTTTTTAATTCTTCATTGATCGCGTAAATGCCAAATTCGTACAAGTACTAGGTAGATTTTTTGAATCTGATTGCGATTCGGAGCATGATAAACCCTGCCCAGCTTACGACAATTTCTTTTTAAAAACTATTATGTTTGACGTTTTCACATTCACCACAGAAAGTAAGTAGCTTCTTACAGATTTTTCTAGTTTCGGTTGCCTAAGTGCCCACACACAAGCTAAAGTTTAACCCCAAGCAGGAGAAACAATGCCCAATTTCATAGCCCCATGGTTGACCCCCAGGAGAAACCCTCTTTTAGTAACCCTACCCCTGGGACAGGTCGACAGCCGACTGCCCCACACTTTTCTCTTTTCAGAGCCCGTTCAGTGCGAGGTTTGCGCCGCTAAATACTTTGGCTATGACGGATTTTAAAAATACGCCGTTGTGTGGGAATGTGGATCTGTATGCAAATACGAATTGATGATGCCAAAACTAATCCACGGATCTTCAAACGCAAATTTGCAAACGCCTAATTGGGTTTAAGATGGATGTCCGATTGTAGTTATTCATTTACCACCGTAAAAAAGTGATTAAACATTTGTTTTCTCAATTGTTTTGACATTAACAAGTTTTCGGCTTTATCTGTTCATAGGCAAACTAGCAACACCCATGCAACTCTAATGGATATATTGACATTAAACAAAGGTAAACACAAGAAGACGGTAACTAGAACGTACCTTTTTGGTTTGTGAAAAAGGTTGCATGGACCAAAATAGACCCATTGGTTCCACACCAGTATAGAAACCACCCTGACTGGAATCCTTAGTCAAATCAACGGTGCCTAAAAATTAGACCGAAAGCTAAAACAATTTGGATTCCGTGATATAACTGAGACGGTATTTTGGACCTTACCTGCTTCCGAGGATTTGTAAATGGCGAAGCTTTCAAATACAACGTCTGTGGATGTTGGCACCACCGCATAAATGGTCACAAGTCTGTTTGGCGGCAAACCTATAAAACAAACATTGCATCATTAACATAAGCATGAACTTGTTGACAAGATATTTGTTTTTACGTGTATGTAGAACGGGGTTAGGGATATCGTATGCATGCAACCCTCGTAAAAATATTCTTATCCAGCAAACGCACCTTTTTACATTCATAAAACCCAATTAGATGGTTTGATGTGCAATGAAGTTTTGTGTTTTGGCGTTCTGCCAGAAAGTAGCAGCAGAGAAATTTCGAATTTTTTTACAGGCAAACACACTTTTAGTGTAAAATTTCACGTAACACTGGACCCGAGTGCGTGACTTAGTCAACAAATCTTGATTTACGAAACCTTTTGTTCGCGTGACAACAGCTGCGAGTTAGTTTTGTGTTTCGTAAAACTTTGTAAGTTATTTGTTACAAATCAAGTTTGGGTTACAACAAATGCCACGTTTTAATAACCATAAATCGTAAGCAAACAGCAAAACTGTTGAATTGGACCTTCATGTTTAAGTTACTATTGCCCCGTTTCGTATCAAAGTAATATTGTCACCATCCCAACTTACAAGCCAAAATTTGGGTGCCTAATTACGCCAAATGTATGTTGGCAAAAACTTGCCACAAAATCATTAAGGATGTTTTAGATAACATTTTGTTTTGTAATTTGTCTTTCATATGTTAACACTTTTCTGTACATGTCAGACAATATAATTATTCTTTACATATTCCACTGCAAAACGTGCCAATTTACTTATTGGTCATCTTGTTACCCGTAATACGCTAAACGAGCAAACGTCTGCCACACTTTGTTGTGTTTACAAAACTGCACGGCCCATAGCGTTCACCCACCGTGAATCGCGATATCTGTCTTGTCGTCAAATTGACTTGTCTTTGGCATTGCAATGTAGGGACTTGTACGAGTCATCTTGTCGTCTTGAAGCTTTTTAGATTCTGATGGAAAGTGCGACTTACAAGAAAACATAACTTCCTGCAAAACCACAACATACCTTATGTGATTTGAATTAGAACTAAAGCTTAACACGAAGCCAAAATTGTTTCCTTCAAAGGCAAAAAACCTAACTGCTTTTACTGTTTGTTGACCTGTTGGTTTTCTAAGCGGAGAGATCTAAAAGTGTGTCCGTGTCACTAATACCAAGCGTAAACAAATAGCGTGACCTTAAATACGTCGCCCTGATAAAACCATATAGGTTACCCTGATAACACTTTAGCATATGTCGCATATAATAGTGAACAATCGCAACTTCGCTTTGCGACTGTACAGCCACGACTTCCTTTACCTCCCTTCTAATTCGCAAACGCAGTTCTTTGCCACGAGTCTTGTATACACTCTGAAAAAAGCCCAAGCGCTGGCTGGGTATTTATGGGGCCAGGAGAAAATTCCCCTTCACGTGCCGATGGGTGACGTCTGCGGGCACCAAGGACCCCCGCGGTAAGCTAGCGACGTGCAGAGAGATAAAACCGGACCCGGGGACCTTAGTGGAAATTTTTTGCCGTCTTTTGCGGGGTTTTTGTTTCGAGTAACAACATATCGTCCCGCATGCGGCTTCACGTTTTTCGAAATTTCAAAGTTTCGGTTGCGGCATACCTGCGTCCAGGAAAGGCATCTCATATAGCTAGCGGTGCTTTTAAAAGCTAGACAATATTCCTTTCCGCAATATTTTTGGGTTAGCCCACTATTATAAAAGCATGATTGTCGTATATACTGTTTGGGACTAGCACCTTTCTCAACGTATATAACCGTGTTTAACAGGTGGTTGCAGCAAAAACGCAGATAAGTCATAACATAACAGAGAATTTTTTGGCCCTTGGTCACCGATTGGTACAGCCTAGACTTGCAATTACATTGCGTGATAGTTTAGGTTATATCTGCAGTATAACCAATTCGTTCAGATGCTGTATCATGTTTGGTGGTATAAAATACAAAACAGAACAGAAAGTTTATACATTTCAAAGCACAGTATGTTTCTTTTATTTTATGCCAGTTAGACTGTACAGATTTGTAATACTTAGTCATTGGGTTTCAAAGATTTCATCACTATCATTTTATAAAGAGCTAGGCAGGGAACCGTGAAATGTGGTCATCACGTGACGGTTATGCTCCGTTGCAAACGGTTTTGGCGACACGCAAATACGAGCCCAATAAAATTTCCCCTGGTGCAGCTAATTTGCCGCGCCGCGCTGCAAAATGTAGCCAAACATCTCCTCGTGAAAAAGTTTCCATGTCATTACTGACTTCCTGTGGTGTAACGTTTTGAGTGCCAGAATTTGGCAGGTATAGGTTATTCCACCTTGGTCATGGAAGAATGGAAACTGGGATCTAATTTCGCTTACATTCGTTTCACTGACGTAGTGTCCTTTTTACGCATATTAGGCTACCACTTTGAAATAGTAACGGAACAAAACTATTTCAAAAAGTCTATTTTGAAAGTAACACATCGAACAGTGTTTTTTATTTGACCAAAAATATACTTCTTTCACCTTAACTGTACTACTTTCACCTTAATTGCACTTCCGTTGGATGATTGAATGCAACTCTCTTTTAAAAGTTGGCGATTTGAGTGGATCGCTCAGATTTGTAGCTCAGAAAAACACCAGCAACGGGTGAAGAACCTATATATTGCTTCACAACGCATTAAAAACCCCTAACTGGTTGATTGCGATGCATTCATTTACAGGGGAATGCTGTTTCGTGATTTTCGCCGCGAAAAGCCTGTCATCAGGTTGCGGCGTAAACGTTACGAACGGCAAACCCGCATTGGGTCGGATGGTCCGATTTACGTAAAAACCTTTTCAAGATTCGAACCCGCGTGAAAAATTTAAATGAATAAAAACAAATGTGTTCGACAGAAATCAATGTTTCAAAAATTGTATTACATCCATGTTGACACACTAATCATGCATTAAATGCAGTGAGCAAAGCCTTGTGGCCAAAGATGGCAGTAAGGGACGGTGCGCAGCAAAAATCCTCAAAGTTCCTCTGCGGTGGCACAATACGCCCTTCGCAACGAGTACAATTCAATACGTACCGTATGGTCCTTCCACCAAGGATGGCAGTACGAAACGCAGCAAAAATCATTAAAGGTACAGTGTTGCGCCCACTTAGTACGTAACGAACTGACTTCATTTTTTGTGACCAGAAAAACAGAGACCCAAAACTCGATTCAAAATCACACAAGAAAGTAACAAGTGATTAAGGAAGTAACAAACAGAACCAATACCATCTGTGATATCACAACATTGATGTTTGACTCAGATTTTTCCGCAAAAATGAAATCTGTTTTTGCCACGAGTCTTTCTGTGCTCTGCAGTGAGGCACCATTTCTCCACCCCAAAGCACAAAGCGAGGTCTATTAAGTATTCCGCGAATCACACTCCTCTCGTTGTGAATGCCGTACGGAGGTTCCAATAGGTGTCCAGCTCCTGGGTACCTTAATATCTCATAGTTGGGATGCTTAGCCAATTCTAACAGCTTTTGTGCACGATTTACATAATGCTCGGAACAGGAGTCTGCATCGGAAAGACTTGCAATAAACATAAATGCAACATCTTTGCGTTCGTAATACTTAAACTCCATATCTTCAGGCGGTACGGCCGTCATGGCATAAGATACATCAAAAGCAGGACCTATTATCCTGTTAGGAAAAATCTTGTTTGTGTTGAAGGTTGTCTCTTTAACAAACCAGTCTGATCCTTTGAAAATCTGGCCCTTGTAGGTCAAAGTTACATACGTGATGTACGGGCAAGCATTCAGAAAAATCAAACACCTTACTTGGGGTAAAAAAGTTGCCATGGCAGTCCCAAGAAAACCACTAAATGAAAGAACAATAACTCCAACTCCAGAAGATTTTCGAACCTTTTCACAATTGAGCAAAAAGTTTACAGCATGTTCAAAATACTCCAGTTTAAGGTTCCAGTCGTTTTCTTCACTAAAAAACAATTTTGGAAGTCCAGGAACAGCATAATACGCCAGTGCTAGGGTAACAAAGCCATGCGAGGCCAAGAGTGAAGCTTTAAACTCCATGGTACCAGGATGAGATCCAAACATAGAAATAACAGCTGCAGATAATATAAGAATTGGTAAATTTATAAATAAGTAAATAAAGATAGGGCACCAAACACAGACTAAAAAAGTAGCCTAATAATAAAAACATACTTGCCAGAGAGCTTGTACACAGTAAATACACTTATGACAACCCTAATTAATACATAAAATATAAATTTCTCAACATACTTTGCATGCTATATACATTCTCCATGGAGCTTTTACCTATTTCCTTAAATTATTGCCATTGCAAAACTGGTTTGGAAAATTGCTTTAGATGTGCAAAGTGATGTAAGTTAATTAATCCATCACCAAACTTAAGTGACAGATGCATTAACTCATGTACCTGGAAAGGGACCTTCACCAGGAGGAATAAACAAGGTTCCATGCAAACCATGTTCTTTAACATTAAGTGGAACTCGTTTGGTTCCAGCTTGCATGAACAACCTGTTGACATCAGTGGATGCTACTTTATTTTCTTTCAAGATTATGTCAGTACGCTTCCTGTGCAGCTCTTTAAGATCTTCGATTTCAACATTGTACACACAGATTGTAACAACCAGAGGTGTTGTGACATCCAGTTTTACAAATCTCGTGTGCGGATTCTGTGAGGAAAAGTTTCAAATAAAGAAATGCAAACGCTAAATTCAGTATTCAACTCTACTCACGTTTTTTGTTTAGTAGGAAATTACAAATTTGACTGATGTCAGTCTCATGCCACACAAATTGCACACAGCAACACATTTTAAAGTGTCTTCAAACATGCATAGTTTAAAGGTGAAATGCAAAAGCATTTAATCAGTCATTGAGTAGTCAATTCCTAAAAAGTGACATTTTCAACATATAGTTTTGTACAAGGGACGCTCCAATACACAATTTGTTACATAGTATTGCAAATTAAAAAATTACTTAATAGTTTTCAAGTGTAGCATTTAGATTTGGCATTAATTACAATTTATTTTCAGTGTGCACCCGGACCAACCTCATTGGCGGGAGAACATTCCATGGACCAGAATAATCCCATTGGCTCAACTCCTTTATAGTTTCCTCCCAAAGCACAATCACAATCCAAATCTATGCAACCTACATAACATTTGTGGTAAATATATTTGAATTTGTATTCTTATGTGAAAAAGTTTACTAGAAACCTTGTGCGTTAGCTTTGTACTTCACTGTGCACTCAAATAGACTTTTTGGATGTGTTCTTGTAAAAGAGTGCAGGGTGTAGACTTGATGCTGCTCCAAACCTAAACCAGTTAAAAAATTCTACATATCAATGTCACCTAAAAGTGAGTTCGACACTTCCTACACAAAAATGTAACTGTGTCTTAAATGTTCAAGTATTTTGATCTATACATACATATTTACCTTGTATTTTAATGGAAACCGGTTTGTCTGACATACTGTCGGCATGGCTGCATAAGATTCTTGGTTGCAAAGTTTTCATCGTTTTGGTTTTTTGCTTTAAAAAATTAAGTACATAAACCTAGAAGTAAACAGAATGTAATAAGGAGACTATTGCTGCAAGGCAAGTTAATGATATATTATTATGGTAAATTTCTCTCAAAATACAACATGAATAAACAATAAGACATCACTAAATTTTTAGGTTGATGTAAGAAACAACATATAAATCCTTGGTTGTACAAATATTGAATTATACTAAAAGCAAACACTTGGGATAAAAAGTGGGTTTCCAGTGTCTTGAAAAGAGGTAGAATGGCAAAAAAGCACTTAACAAAAAACACTTAAGCAGGAAGATAAACAGCATGACATCAATTTTATGATTTAAGTATTACCAAGCCGACATGATAGCACTTTTCTATTTTAAATGGTTTTAAGTTACTTTAAGTCAAATGGTTTTTAAGCATTTTTTACAAAGAGGTAAGTGCCAATCCCTGATAGAATAGTAAATGACAACAATATGAATTATATGCATAAAAAACTGTACCTTATAGTTAGGAATATACAAATCATTGAATAAAATTTGGCAGGAAATTAAAGGGATGCATTTTTACACATAAGTTACAAATGTGCACAATGCGTGAGACTTTTTTGTAAAAATTGTAACTGCTTCTGCCAGGAGTCCTCTTGTGCTTTGCAGTGAGGCAGCATTTCCCCACCCCAACAAAGCAAGCTTTCAACACCCATGGTTCCTTTTATAACAGTTGACAAATTGTGTATGATATATGGAGGTTCCAACAGGTGCCCAGCACCTGGGTATCTTAATATTACATAGTTCGGATGCTTTGCCATTTGAAGTAACTTTTGTGTGCGGTTTGCATAATGCTCTGAGGGAGTGTTCCTGTCCGCTAAGCTTGCAATATACATAAAAGCAACATCTTTGCGATTGTAAAATTTCATCGGGAGATCTTCAGGGCCCGGAGCAGTCATGGAATACGAGCTGTCAAAACACTGACAAAGTCGCCTAAATGCACGACCATCGGTACCAGGCTCTAAATCTTCACCCAACTCCCAGTTTTGGCTAACAAAAGTCATGTCCTTGTATGTTAAAGAAATATAGGCCACATGAGTTGTGGCATTTTGAAGGATTAAACATTTAACCTCTGGTATGAATGTCGCCATGGCAATGCCAATGAAACCACTGAAAGACAGAACCATCACTCCAACTCCACAGGCTGTGTCAACATTTTCATAATTTAGTAAAAACTTAACCGCATGTTCAAAGTACTCCAGTTTTAGTGTCCACTCCTCAGTTACACTTAAAAACAGTTTTGGAAGGCCAGGTACACCAAAAAATGCAAGTGCAAGAGCAGCAAATCCATGTGAAGCAAGCAGAGCTGCTTTGTATTCCATAGTTCCAGGATGACTTCCAAACATTGTAATAACACCTGGATATATTTGTAATGTTTAGTCATGGAATTGCCATCGAAACATTTTAATGTAGCAGGAAAACTATTTTCTTTGCCTGTTTAGTAGTTAGTCAGAAACATAATGAGAATGGAATAAATTTTTTTCACAACGTTTTGTTTTTTTGACAAACATCTAAAAAAAATCTGACCTTGCAACATTAAACATTTATTACCAAATATGGATAGTGACCAGTAAAATGAAGTAAAATAACAAATATTTGATTGACCTGGAAAAGGTCCTTTCCCAAAAGGAACAAATAATATTCCATGTAGTCCATGCTCTTTGACAGTTAGTGGAATTCGCTTAGTGCCAGGTTTCATGTACCATCTGTTAATGGCAAGAGAAGTAACTTTGTGTTTATCCAAGCCCTTCTCAGTTTGCAGTGTTTGAAATTGATCAAAGTTGACTTCACAATCAAAGACAGACAGGTTTACTTCCAATGGAGTGGTGACATCTAGTTTGGCAAATCTTGGATATTGATTCTGCACATATTAAAATCATAATATTTCCAAAAAATTGTGATGTAGATATTACAAACTCATTGCTTGTCAACTTTAAAATAGTAATAGTTTGACATTAGGTACATCTAAACATGATACTGCTAGGCATTATTTTATGTATGGGCCTAACTACAATTGTAATGATGCTACAAATGTGATTAAACCTACCTTGTTAAGGGGAGATGGTTTCATTGACCAAAAAACACCCATTGGCTCAACCCCAGTGTAACTTCCATTTAAGGCATCACTTTTTTCCAAATCAATCACTCCTGTACAAAAAAAAACATTATTAGTGTAAATATATCATAAATATAAATAAGTTTTCTGTTAATTTGGAATTTGCCACCAACTAATTGTGTTGAGTTTCAATTAAGCCCTACAATGCTTAACGTTTGGTTATCAATAGGCCTGACATCTTCATTTTGTCAGTTGTAGTATTATAATTACCATCATGGCTTACAATTTTCAATCATGTGATGACATTTCTAAAAAAAGGTAATTTTCTTACCATGGGTGTCAGCTCTATAGTTTACCACACATTCAAAAAGATCAGAAGATGGTTTGGCAGAAGAATGAAGAGTGTAGGTTTTGTTTGGGTGAAGACCTTAAGAAGCACTACAAAAGTTATAGTGCTAATCTGCAACCATGTTAACAAATAACTCAACTAAACTCAATAGTGGTCCAGAGGCTAATATGCATTAAATAATTCGTTTTAGGGCAAACAGATAAGCTTTACACATCGACTTTTAATGTTACAAAGAGAGTCAAGCACGATAACAAATGCTTTTTCACCTTCTATTTTAATGGAGACTGGAGTATCTGACATACTGTCCATCTGACTACAGATAATCTTTGGCTTGATGTTTGCCATGTTCAGCTATAATTTACCATACAAATTTACACAACCTAGGTTCCTAAATAAAGATCAATGTTTCAAACATGATAAATGACATGCACATTAAATAGGAAAATCACAAATTTTGAAAGCATTACACAATTTGCCAATTAAGTCAAACAAATTTGTTCAATTTAACTAAGGATCTCAGGCAAAAAAACAATACAAAATTCTTGCAAGAAAAAAACAAGCAAAAAAGGAGATTTGCACATGGTGATGACATAGTGTTTACGATGCATAACACTTGAAAAAGGAAAACCTGAAACGATGTTTAATTTACAAAAAACTGTAACAGCAAACCTAATAGCATACAGTAAATGTTACATTTGCATAAATCACAAAACCTCAAAAGGTATTTTAACAATTTTATGATTTTCTAGTATCTACAAAGGGAGTGAAATAACAGTGGGCCTTTATTGCACAAAAACTAACTTCAAAAAGTACACGGTGTCTGCAAATATATACAACAAGATATTATATCATGAAAGATCTAAATTAAAAGGTTAGGTTTTGATTTGATGAATTTTACAAACAGGTAAAATGCAAGGTATTGGCAGTTTAGTTTAGTGCATTATGAAAACATAGGGACAAGCTGTAAGCACAGAACAATATGTGTGCAATACATTAAAAATACAGCATTTAAAAAATTGTGTTTACAGTTAAGGCAAGAAACATTTAAATTACATTCACAAAACAGCATGCCACATAGTCAATAATGCTGTGATCAAATAATTGTGTAAAAACTTCAAGCAAGAAAAAAATGACAATACACTTTTACAAAAACTTTTTACAACTGGGCATAATGTGTCAGGTTTTTTTGTAAGAACTGTAACTGCTTTTTCCAGCAATCTTCTTGTGCTTTGCAGTGGGGAAGTGTTTTTCCTCCCCAAGCAAACAAGTTTTTAACACCCAGTGGTCCTTTTATTGTAGTGGACATGTTATGCGTGATATATGGAGGTTCCAACAGGTGTCCAGCACCTGGGTATCTCAATATTACATAGTTTGGATGCTTTGCCAATTGTAGTAACTTTTGTGTGCGATTTGCATAGTGCTCTGATGGAGTGTTCCTATCCGCTAAGCATGCAATATACATGAAAGCAACATCTTTACGATCATAAAACTTCATCAGGAGATCTTCAGGGTCGGGAGCAGTCATGGAATATGAGCTATCAAAACATAGACAAGTTTGCCTAAGTTCACCAACTGATCCCGGACCAGTACCTTCACTTATATCCCAATTTTGGCTGACAAAAGTCATGTCCTTGTATGTTAATGTAATATAAGTCACATGAGTTGTGGCATTTTGTAGGATTAAACACTTTACTTCTGGTATAAACGTCGCCATGGCAATACCAATAAACCCTGTGTAAGACAATACCATCACCCCAACTCCACAGGGTCTGTGAACATTTTCATAATTGAGCAAAAAATTAATCGCATGTTCAAAGTACTCCAGTTTCAGTGTCAACTCATCAGATAAACCTGAAAACAGTTTTGGGAGGCCAGGTACACCGAAATAGGCAAGTGCCAGTGCAGCATATCCATGTGATGAGAGCAGTGCTGCTTTGTACTCCATGGTTCCAGGTAGGTTTCCAAACATTACAATAACACCTGAACAAATTAATATACATTATCTGTCAGTAATGCTGTATATTTAATGCTGTATTGAATGATATTGGATTTGTCCCCCAATATAACTAAAATGTAACATAACCAATAGGTTTGTTGCCTGGTTTGCTTTTTGTTGGTTTGTCAGCAAGATAGTGAGGTTTGGAGTTTAAGATGTTTCTTCCACATGCTCGTAGCATAACGCTGACACCCTGATGAGGGTGAGAGGCACAGACACCTCCGTACTTAAATACTCAAGACCAAGCATTGCCGATTTGATGCTACTTCTAAATTCAGACAAGGTATATGTAAGGACCTAAACGATCAAACACTAGGTCAATATGGAACATTTAAGTTTCAAGAAACTAAGTTTCAAGAAACTAAAATACGGAAGATATTCTACTATTACCTCAAACAGAAGTGACACAACATAGCCCCATGCATGATCAGCCCAGCACCAAACATAATATGGGGTACTTGATGCTCAAACAAACTATGTTGCAGTTTTGGTTAATCTCTTAACTCACTGTGGAAATTTGAAGTTTAGTGCAAAGGATGGGACATACTGAGAAACAACTATTTTTAACACAGGATAGCTACTGACCAAAGAAAAATAACATCAAGTTCACAATTAACCTGGAAAGGGTCCTTTTCCAGAAGGAATAAATAATGTTCCATGTAGTCCATGCTCTTTGACAGTTAGTGGAATTCGCTTAGTGCCAGGTTTCATGTACCATCTGTTTATCGAAAGGGAAGTAACTTTGTGTTTATCCAAGACCCCTTCAGTTCGCAGTGTTTGAAATTGATCAAAGTTGACTTCACAATCAAAGACTGACAGGTTTACTTCCAATGGAGTGGTGACATCTAGTTTGGCAAATCTTGGATATTGATTCTGAATGTAGCAAACCACAATACTGTATTTGAACAAAATATTTTATTAGTCACAACTTTGTCCGAACCAGACATACAATCTCTACAATGATAGTCAACTACCAAATAGAAACAGTTTAATAATAGGCAACACCCAAGCATAATACACTTTATATCATTGTTTTATCTGTGGGCTAAACCTACCTTATTAAGGGGAGATGGTTTCATTGACCAAAAAACGCCCATTGGCTCAACCCCAGTGTAGCTTCCATTTAAGGCATCACTTTTTTCCAAATCAATCACTCCTGTACAAAAAAATATAATCAAATTTTATTATTATTGTAAACATATCATAAATCTTCATTAATTTTCTAATATTTTGAGATAAGCACCGCAAAACAATAGTGTTGAGTGTCAAATAGACCTGAACATTTGAAGTTCTCAATAGGTATCACATACTCATCAGGTCAGCGGTAAGAAAACATGATTAATAAAAATTGCAAAACAGGAATCACATGCTTTTCATTTTAAAAACAAGTTTGTGGTTCAATCTTTAGAAACTAATAGTTTGTCAGTGTGAAATAGGTATCATGGGGGTTAACAATTATCAATCATGTGATAGTAAAACTAAAAGATTTTCTTACCCTGGCTGTCAGCTGCATAGTTTACCACACATTCAAAAAGGTCTCCAGTCGGTTTGGCAATAGAATGAAGAGTGTAGGTCCTGTTTGGATGAAGACCTGTAACAGCACAACAAGATATAGAGCAACCATTCAACAAATATTGTCTAGCTTAAATGTACTGAACACACACTTTCTATTTAAAATTATGCACCATAGTCAGTAATTTACCTTCTAATTTAATGGAAACTGGAGCATCAGACATGCTATCCATCTGACTGCATATGATCTTGGGCTTTAAGTTTGCCATGTTAACTATAAATTATCACAAAATGTTACACAACAAAGGTTCCTGAAAAAAAATTATGTTTGGTAATGTAAAAAAAGCATGCACTAAACACAAAATCTCAAAAATTCAAACGAGCACAGTAGGATTGAGCACAACTCGTTGACAGAAAACGTTGGTTTAGTTTAAAAACCATAGTGGTCTGAAAAATAAATGCAACAATATCATTAGCAAGGGTTCGATCACTTTCACAAGATGTCCGAATCCCCCGTAGTGTTAGTCATGTGCAACAAAAAAAGTTTTCTATGCAAAACACAACCGTCATGAGGCAGAAGTTATGAGGCAAATGTTATTAACACAGCAATCAAAAAAAGGTATTTAAAATTCGGGCAAAAATATAAACAAAGCTATTTATGACATAACTTGTCACAACCGAGCATGATTAGGAACATTTTTATGTGAGAAATGTAACTGTTTCTGCCAGGAATCCTCTTGTGCTTTGCGGTGAGGAAGTCTGTCATCACCCCAAGCAAGCACACTTTCAACACCAGCAGATGCTTTTACAACTGATAGCTTATTATGTATAGTTTACAATGGTTCCAATAGGTGTCCAGCACCTGGATATCTTAATATTACATTGTTCGGATGCTTTGCCAATTGCAATAACTTCTGTGTGTGATTTGCATAGTGCTCTGAAGGAGTGTTTTTGTCTGCTAAGCATGCAATATACATGAAAGCAATATCTTTGCGATTGTAAAATTTCATCGGGAGATCTTCAGGGCCAGGAGCAGTCATGGAACATGAGCTATTGACAAAAGTCATGTCCTTGTAGGTTAATGTAATATAAGCCACATGCGGTGTGGAATTTTGAAGTAATAAACACTTTACTTCTCGGATAAACGTTTGCTGCTTTGTATTCTATACTTCCAGGTTGATTTCCAAACATTGAAATAACACCTGAACATATTAGCATTGGTTGTTTGATGACAATGACACAGTTTTACCAATGATAAAAGGTTCGGCAAAAAAACATAACAGTGAATGTGGCAAGCAAAATACATTGTTTGGTCTGTTGGTAAGCATTTTTTACAAACACAATAAGCTTAGAATCAGTAATTTTAGATGTATAGAAACATTCAACAACAACAAACAAATCATGAGAACTATCCAGCACCAAACTAATGTTTGTGGTGAGAACATATGTGAGAAACAATTCGCTTCTGGGGAGTTAGCGGGATAACCACTGGGACAATGGGGTTAAACAAAACAGGTGGAACATCTCCATGACAATATCGACACCATAGAGCCTGTGTAGCACAACTGTTAGAATGCCATTCCATACAGCATTTTACCATTGGTTTGAATCCCACTGCCAACTAATTTTTTCTAGTCTAGGCCTGCCCAAACGGAAATGCGTGGAAAGATGACTTTACCATAGTTTTATGCCCATTGCAGGCATTGTGTATTGTGATTTATATTTGAGGTGCCCTATCGTTGGTCTATACAAAAGCTGAAAAACAGATTCCAAAATTGTATGTGCATATAATCCATGGTAATATCAGAAAAAAATCAAATTATCTTACCCTGGCTTTTAGCTGCATAGTTTACCACACACTCAAAAAGAGCAGATGGTGGTTTGGCAAAGAATTGAATAGTGTAGGTTTTGCCTGGACAGAGACCTGCAACAGTAAAACAAAGATATAATGTCTGCTACCATGTTAACAAACAGTGACGAACTAATATATTTTCGAGCTTATTTAAGAATATCAGACAAATTTGTTACCACCAAGGATTTAGATCTTAAAAAACATGCAAGCAAACATTGCCAATAATTCTAATGATTTAGAAGTTGTACAGATGTAGTATGCATTTTATACCTTCTATTTTAATGGAAACTGGAGCATCCGACATGCTATCCATCTGATTGCAAACGAGTTAGCCATGTTTAACTATAACTTAGTCAAAAAATTTACACAAAACAAGTGCCTGAAAATAGATTGATGTTTGTCAATGTAATACAATGACAATTGCTTTGAATTTTTCATGGTTAACAATGCATTAGGTGTATGAGCTTAAAACAAATGTGCCCGGAACAGGTCATTAATAACCTCTGAAACAAAAATTAGTCAAAATTTCGACTTAATTTTAGTCATACCAAAGCAAATGCTGTTGTTGTCTTTAATGATATCTCAAGATGTAACAGAAATGCTGATGTGAGGGGTCACATCAATAAAAAATTAAATGTAAAAAAGCACACAAATATTCAGCACCGAGACTTTTGCATTTTCTTACTGCAAAGTGCATTTGAAGAAACTAACTGAAATTGCATTAAAGTTGTCCATCAAAAAGCACCACTTTCCTGTGTTGCAAGGTCACGTTACAGATTAGCAATACCTCTTGTCAGGCTTTTTCTTAGAAAGTCAATTTGCCGATGCCAAGAAGCCTCCTGAACCTTGCAATGTGGAATAGAAATTCCACCCCAATCGAGAGTATACACTCCAGCCATTGTTGTGATTTTATTGTGGATTCCATATGGAGGCTCAATAAGATGTCCTGCGCCAGGGTACCTTAGTATGCAATAGTTGGGGTGCTTTGCATCTTTCAAAAGTATTTCAGCCCAGTTTGCATAGTGCTCGGATGGGATACTTCCATCGTTGAGACTTGCAATGAACATAAATGCCACATCATGTTGATGTTGAAATTTGAATATATAACCATCTTCAGTAATCCAATCACCATTGCCATCTTTTTTAGCAGTAGTGCTTTTAAGAAACACTCTAAAGTGAGTTTCATCATTCATGTCTGGGGTGTAAGGTACCATCTGCTTTATGACCGTATTTTTGTAGTAAATGTTACACACTGTTGGCTGAAATGTACCATTCATCCAAATAACACTTTTCACTGTCTTACAATGCTCGGCCAGGGCCAAAGCAATAGCAGTACTAAAAGACAAACTAATCATGCCAACACCTTTCATTGCATCAACCTTTTTGTGTTTGACTAGAAAGTTAACAGCATGCTCGAAGTACTCAAGATGAAGTTTATCAGTGTCTGGTCTCTGAAAAATATCCTGTGGCAAGCCTTCTTCTCCATAAAAGGCAAGAGCTAAGGTCACGAATCCATGGGATGACAACAGTGCTGCTTTAAACTCCAAAGTTCCTGGGTATCCACCAAACATAACGACAACACCTGACAAAATAGGTCAACACCTAACATTTAGAAAGGCTAGAACGCCACACAGTTCAATGAAATTGCATAAAAAAGGCTGGGTCTCCAGTGTTATTCAGAGCAAAAACTTTGCACTAAGCAGTGTTTTTTGTAGCAATTTGAATTTAGTACTCAAGAGTTAAAAGAGATAAATATAACCATGAATAAATAAATAACAAAATAACAGTTTATTAAACATAATCTATAGCTGAGGACAATACATACCAGGGAAAGGTCCATGACCCTCTGGAACAAAAAGAAATCCATGTATTCCATGAGTTTTCACTGTTAATGTTATTCTCTTTGTGTTTTTAGCCATCAACCATCGGTTTATGCAAGTAGAAACTAATTTAAACTTGTCCAATTCTTTATTTTCATGCTTTAATTCAAATAGTTGTTGAAGGCTATGGATGACTATGTTATAAACTGAAATTGTAACTTTCAATGCTGTGGTCACATCAAGTTTCACAAATCTTGTGTTGTTGTACTGCAAGTAAACAAGACAAAATTAGACTCAGTTTTAGTTAAATTACAAGACATGGCTTATGCTCTTACTTTGTTGCTAAGCGACTGCTGCATTGACCAAAACAGACCCATTGGTTCTAAACCAGAATAAGTTCCACCCAAAGATTCCTGCTTTGTCAAATCAATGCATCCTGTTGAACAAAAACCAGTTGTTTTGACTTGTTGACTTGCCCTAAGGTATAACACTGCCAGCGTTAATCAACAACAGTGCCAAGTTTCTGTTTGGAACAGGAAATTAAATTCGCATGCAAGTATAGCAAAATAACATAACATTGCATGGCTGCAAAAATCCTTTTTCCAATTTGAAGTCATGTTGCTTTGTTAACAAAAAATTTAATAGCTGTCTACAAGTTTGAACCACTGTTAAATGCAGTATCAGATATCACCAAATGTTTTTCCATAAAATTTATTACCCTTTAGTGGTTATTAGAATAAACTAAGATAAAACAAATGCCCACACAGAAAAGTTATAAATTACCTTGAGCATCAGATTTGTACTGCACAATGCTCTCAAACATGCTGCCATTATCAATCACTGAGCTGGCATGAATTGTAAGCAGCTTGTCTTGTGGCAAACCTAAAATACAGTGCATATTTATTACACATGCAGTTTTATCAGCACATGAACAATTTACTCTTACCTGATAAAGTTATGTGTATTTTTTCATCATACATACTGTTCTGGGGACAGTGAATTGTAGGGTTTGAAGCCATTGCAGTTTAGTCAGTTAAGCAGCAAACCTTAGTTTTAAAATTTCTTCGCCTACTGTAAGGTAAAAGTAAATGTAATTTTTAGGCTTTACTTTAATTTTGATAGCAAGACAACTAGGGCAGCATAATTAAACGTTTTAGTAAACACATCCATATTTCAGTAGAAGTATAGATGAAATGGTTTGACCACAAATGGAAACAGTGTAGTAGACAATATTAGGGTCTCTGCTATAAAAAAATTTATACACTATAAAAGTCGAAAGCACATGACATTAGCACAGAACGCATGTTAAACAAACTCAAAGGGCCTTCAAATTATAATTGAAACAACTTTTTATTTTTATTTGGGTTCAAATGTTTAAGGCCAGTAACAGTCATGCCATTCTGTTCTAATGCAAAGAAAAACGAAACCCAGAATACTAAAAGGAAACAGCTGTTACATGATATGAGTAATGTTTGAAAATGTGACAGATTACCATTAAAACTTACTTAACTAGCATTTTATAAACAGCTTTCTGCAACATTTAAGTAGCATGGGAAAAATACAGCATATGCAATTTAAAGATTAAGAGGCCAGAAAAAGTTTGTTCAGTTAAAGCTATCACACTGTGTGAAAAAATAAAAAACAATTGCAAAGGAATTTCAAAAAATATTAGCGAATAATTTTTTAGTTTTTAAACAAGACAATGTCAATGCATAGAATTATCATAGAAATAAACCATTAACAACTTTGATGTAAAATTAAAGTCAATTTGTGACAATGCAAAAGTGCACATGTAAATGCCCAAATCACCAAAAAATGCTTAAAACACAAGTTTGCATAGCAGCCAAATTATTACACTATTTATTGCATAATATCCTAGTAATTATCAAACAATACAGCATGTATCAAAAAGCACCACTTCCGTATATTACTCAGTCACTTCACAATTTGGCAAAATCTCGTGACAAGTTTTTTCTTAGAAAATCAATTTGTGGTTGCCAAGAAGCTTCCTGAGCCTTGCAATGTGGAATAGAAATTCCACCCCAATCGAGAGTATACATTCCAGCCATTGTTGTGATTCTATTGTGGATTCCATATGGAGGTTCAATAAGATGTCCTGCTCCAGGGTACCTTAGTATGCAATAGTTGGGATGCTTTGCATCTTTCAAAAGCATTTCAGCCCAGTTTGCATAGTGTTCTGCTATGACGCTTTCATCATTGAGACTTGCAATAAACATAAATGCCACATCACTTTGGTTTTGAAATTTGAACACATGGCCATCTTTATCAACCCAATCACCACTCACATCTTTTTCAGCAGTTATGTTATCTTGGAAACCCCTAAAGCGAGTTTCATTACTCAAGTTTGGGACAACGTGGATCATCCGTTTTACGACCGTATCTTTGTAGTAAAAGTTGCACATTAGAGGCTGAAACCCTCCGTTTATCCAAATAACACACTTCACTGCCTTGCAGTACTCAGCCAGGGCCAAAGCAACAGTGGTACTAAAAGACAAACTAAGTATGCCAATACCTCGTATTGCATCAACCTTTCTGTGTTTAACTAGAAAGTTAACAGCATGTTCAAAGTACTCAAGATGTAGTTTATCAGTGTCTGGCCTCAAGAAGATTTTCTCAGGCAAGCCTTCTTCTCCATAAAAGGCAAGAGCTAAGGTCACAAATCCATGGGATGACAACAATGCTGCTTTAAACTCCAAAGTTCCTGGGTATCCACCAAACATGACAACCACACCTGACAAAATTAACAAGATATTTGTGCAAAGGATGTAATGGCAAACTTTTAGGATCTACCAAATATCAACATAGACACATCACATACAATTTTTTTCAAAAGAAGCTACAAAACATTAATGTTGGTCACATTTCTCTGGGGAAGAAAGCAGTAGTGTAGGTAACAGGTTTTTGCAGTTCGTTGAACTTTTTTTTGGAAATTAAAAAAAAAACAGTTTTAATGTGATGAATAAACAAATTAATAAACATAACCTATGTAGAGTTTTGTTATTAGGGAACATACATACCAGGAAAGGGTCCAGGACCTTCTGGAACAAAAAGAAATCCATGAATTCCATGAGTTTTCACTGTTAATGGTATTCGCTTTGTGTTTTTAGCCATTAACCATCGATATATACAAGTAGAAACTAATTTAAACTTGTCCAATTCTTTATTTTCATGCTTTAATTCAAATAGCTCCTGAAGGTCATGGATGACTATGTTATAAACTGAAATTGTAACTTTCAGTGCTGTGGTCACATCAAGTTTCACAAATCTTGTTTTGTCATACTGTAAGTGAAAAAAACAAAGTTAGACTCATTTTTGGTTGATTTCCAAGACATTGCTTACACCCTTACTCTGTTGCTTAGCGACTGCTGCATTGACCAAAACAGACCCATTGGTTCTAAACCAGAATAAGTTCCACCCAAAGATTCCTGCTTTGTCAAATCAATGCATCCTGTTGAACAAAAATCAGTTGTTCCAACTTGCCAACACACCACAAGCTATTTGGAGCAGGAAATTAAGTTGGTTGGTAAAATATCGTGACATTGCTTGGCTGCAACAAATTCTTTTTCCCATTTTAGAATTGTGTTGCTTTGTTAACATAACAAATGTTGAATACATACAAGTTTTATCCACTGTTAAATGCAGTACTGGTCTAACCGATTATTCTTTCAACCTTTAGTGATTATCAGAACTCAGAAAATAAGATTGTCTCTGTAAAAATATGTTAATTACCTTGAGCATCAGACTTGTACTGCACAATGCTTTCAAACATGCTACCATTATCAATTACTGAACTTGCATGAATTGTAAGCAGCTTGTCTCGTGGTAAACCTAAAAAGAATCAGGTTATATTCGTTATGCGTTCACTTTTAAAAGCACATGAACAATTTACTCCTACCTGTCAAAGTTATGTTTATTTTTTCATCGTACATACTGTTCTGTGGACAGTGTATTGTAGCCATTGCAGTTCAGTCAGTTAAGCAACAAACCTAAGTTTAAACTTTCTGTCCCTATTAAAGGGTAAAAAATCGACAGATTCAGTTTGATTACAGAACATTTTTAAGTATTGAAAGCTTAACTAAACTTTGCTGCATTTCTAAACACATCTGCATTTCAGTACAAATGTGAAATACACACCAACTGACAACAGTGTAGCAGAAAATGGGATTTAGTTTAAAGCAAATATATAAAAGTAAAGCAGCACTTGACACAGGTCTAGAAGGATGTTAGACAACCTCACATGGTATTCAAATTAACAGTTGAAACAACAAATTGTCTGTGGCACAAAACTCTTATGGCACTTTTCATTCAGCAGATGCGAATAACAAAACAGGACAAAAAAGTTTTGACAGTTAACGCTGCACATTTTGAATTACAGGCATATTGTTGTAGTTGCAGAAGCACCTTACACAAGCAATATTTCAGAAATGCACCAGCAAAAAAGGTTATATTGACAAAAAAATATAAATGCCAGTTTTCCATAGCAGATAAATCATGGAATTTATGTATTGTGTGATATCTTGTTGGTTATTATCAATGTTGCATGTGTGTAAATAAAACTGAAACTGTTACTTTTATAAATTAAAAAGTCACTTCACAATCTTTAAAACACATTCAAATTTTTAAGATAACAGGTAACAGGCACTGTGAAGCATTATTGGCTGTTTAATTATCATAAATAAAACAACATAAAGACCTCCTAAATACAGTGCTTGCACAACACAATGAAGGCTGCAAGGACAAAATGTATGAGTCAATATTTTGCAGTAACAGGTAAAAGATTATCTTTTAGGAAAGAAACTTGGTGTTTCCATGAATCTTCCTGACTTCTGCAGTGTGGAAGAGTTTCACCTCCCCACACCAACGTGTATTCACCTTTTAAACTAGAAGGGTGGCTTTCACCATGGGGGGGTTCCATATACACTATTACCTTATTTAAAAATGCATATATATTGA
>QXVZ01004772.1:0-10859 GCA_008931825.1 Phallusia fumigata
ATCTTTTTGATTCATTTTGTAACAAATAATTGGCGTCCACAAAGTAAACCTCGTCATTTACATTTCAATAGATACCGCTGATAAGTCATGTTAAAAAGCTGCAAAATAGAAGTTGTTTACATGTTTTGGGCAGGTCATTTTAACAGTTAGAGATGAAGACAGTTGGGTACCACAACCTTAAAAACCAGTTCGACGGAGTAAACAATGACATTATGTTCCGACTTATACTGACCATCACCTTAACTGGTCGCCGACTTCGAAAATTTCTAGTTGAAGCGGGTTAGTCAAGTTGATTTTTGAATAACAATAATGTATTTTACGTGCTCTTTAAACTGGAAACAGTTTGAATGATTTTTAATGGTAGTAACATCCAGTGTCGGGTAATGTATCCTTTAAGCCGAAGTCCCAAGTCCCCAGGGGCTCGGGTCTCAAGTCAAGTCTTCAAGGATTAGAGGCCTAAGTCAAGTCAAGTCAAGTCTCTATAGGGTTCGAGTCTCAAGACAAGTTTTAGCGCAGAGGTAAAACTCCGATGGCGAGTTTTTGGTCGCATCCATATACAACGTCTTTTAACAAAAGCAAAAATCGTTTGAAAGTTTTGTGCACCACAGGGCAAGGCCCAAGAAATTTACGGCGTTTCCACGTACTGTGATTATCGGCGCTGAAATTGCATAGTTAAACCAAAACTAGTTCAATGTGACACTAGTAAAATATATACCATAACTTCCCTGTCATTTTTATCAGTATATAGCCATAGTTTACAATGCAGTAAAACTTACTGCTTGGATTTCCGCCCCTTAACGCTTCCACTCGTTCAAATCTTACCATACTACAACTCGATCCCAACAAGAACGCGTCCAAATGAAAACAAAGATAATTTTCGTCGATTACTTACACGTCATTACGGTTTATTAAATATACAGAAATTACCTGTAAAAATAACTGTAGGCATCGCACACTGGGTGCAACATGGTACGCGGGACTCGTTACCATTCGACCGAAAATTTTCTTTGAGTCTCATGCCAAGTCAAGTCTCTGGCGTGGCAAGTCTGAGTCAAGTAAGCCTTTAAAAATCCAGGGCCTAAGTAAAATTAAGCTCATATAACTCGAGTTTCCCCAACACTGATAACATATAACCATTTTAATTTGCCTCGTGTTTGTTTGCTTTACTTTCATTTGGGTTGCGGACGCAATAAAATGGGTGCTTGAGGAAATTTTTTTAAGAACGTTTTTATATTTTTTTTCTTGGTTCTGTTGGGAAATTTTTGTTTAGTATTTTTCGATTTTGTGGATGAAACTTGATGTTTATCACAATCCTCTTGTCCAAAGTCATACTAGAGTTTTATGATCAGAACAACGCAACAGACTGATGCCAGAATTGAGAAAACAGGCTAGCGGTTGGCCGTATAGAGCCTCGTTTGCCGCCCAGACGCATAAAAATAGAGTTAAATTCTTCCCGAGATCGTCTTAGGATATTCGTGATCCTTTGGTGAGGCTAACTTTCGTTGTGCTTTGGCAGGAAAATGTAAAATACTTTTTGTGTTAAAATGGTTCTAAAGAGACCTATTTGTCAAATAGTACACAGATACTCCAACAGCAAGGAGGCATGTCAACTCAGCGCTTTTACATTAAACCACGAAGAGGCAATTATAAAACTACTTCGGAGACACGAACGACTTGTGAAGCAGGTGATGGGGTCTTTTATATCATTTGCAAACGATAACATTGGCTAACGACCAGCAACTCTTAACTTAGAAGAAAGAAATAAAACAGCACGAAATGCAAAAATATACATGTGACAAAACTTGAAAGTGTTGCGTTTGTGCAAATGCTGATTTAATGCGTGTAAAAAACTGAGCCATCTTGGTTCAATTATTATTAAACTGTTACTAGTAGGTTGTACCGAAGAGTCAGCTTCTGGTGTACCAGGTTAAGGATGGGTGGAAACCCTTGTGTGATTTCCTGGGTGTCCCAGTTCCCGATCTGCCGTATCCTCATAAGAACAAGAGAGCCGCACTGCTGGACGAAATGAAAAAAGAGAATCCTTTAATGGGGCGCCTGGTGAAAGAGTTTAAAATTTCTGCGACTTGTCTTTGCATTGCATTGACGATTGGACTTTATATGGTTGTCCGGTTTGTGCTCTGACAAAACCTATTAAAACCGATAAAATTACAAACTGTTGGTGCAAAGTGGAAATCTTCTAACCGAAGCGATCAATATATCAATTTTCTCAAATTTAAAAAGCACATGTATTTTTTTCCAATTTCCGTGGGTTTAAGTGTTTTTGCTTCTAGCCGACAACACGGGTTTCTTAAATTTGCATTGAGGTCTTTCAATGCATTTTTAAAACCTAATTCCTTTTTACCACACTTACATTATCGTGGGCTTATGTGCCATTGAGCCTGGCACCATAAAAGTTGCGTCAATGTTGTTTATCAGATGTAAACAGTAATACACTACAACTTCCGAAACCAAATTCAGTGACATGACGACATCAGTGTACGCGGTGCTTGTGCAATATAATAGACTTCACGCAAGATAGCCTGAGAGGTCATTTTTTTAAAAAACAACAGCTGACTTAAAATGACACAATTTATTGATTTCGAGCGAGACAATGCGACAAAAATGCTGATAAACAGTGATCATCAAAATCTTTTGGACGAAAAATTTTGGACGAAAAATTTCGGAAG
Organism: Phallusia fumigata; assembly: GCA_008931825.1. Lineage (NCBI taxonomy): Eukaryota > Metazoa > Chordata > Ascidiacea > Phlebobranchia > Ascidiidae > Phallusia > Phallusia fumigata. The sequence continues at coordinate 2,688 of QXVZ01004772.1, forward strand.
GTTTTGGACGAAAAATTATAACCTACAGAAATCGGTACTCTCCATATCACTTCGTAACGTTGCAAAACATAGACAAGATTCTATGTTTTCGATTTGTTGTTGTGAAAATCGTTTCAAAATAGTACAATATTTCATGAAGCAGTATTTAAGCAGACAACAGAATAGTTCACTTGGTCGTATGTTTTCGTGTACACAAAGCATAGAGTAGAGTTATAGACCATTACATTATGTAGACCAGCGAGACCCTATTGGCACAGCGTACATTTATTGAACTGTTAACAAATTTTTAGGGATGATTCTGCTTCCTTGGTAAAACATCTTCAGGTCGATCAGGGCAGCTTTGAGGAGACAGCAATTACATTGTTATCGCCACCAACAAGTATTCCGGACGTATTTTTGTGAAAATACTGCCAAAGAAAAGCGGCACAGTGCCTTTAATAGTTCGGTAATTCTGTTCTAAAATTGCAGTGCATAAACTCTAACCTTCTTGAAATTTTACACTACAGTATTCGAATTGCTACATATCTACTAAATTTATATGACAACAATCGATCTGCTTTACGCCATGACTTGAAAGTAAAGTTGGCACAATATTTGCTACAGTGCAGTGTCCGAATTTGGTACAATGACAGTAGACATGAAAAGCTGAAAAAATTGCACATGTGAATATTATTGCAAAATCAGAATATCGGTTTAGGAAAGCCATTCTTGCAAGGCCTCCTCAACATCTAATCTCGCTTGCTTGAGATACACAGAATCGTTTTTGGACGAAGGGTACATGATGGCGCAGTGAGCTGTGTCAGGAACAAATAAGGACAAAATTCCAGGATCTTCGTTTCGATTTACTTTCTTTTGCATGTGAAGAATTGGTCCGAACCTGTCGAAAATTTAAATCTAATAGCGAAAAGCTGAATACTGATTTGTCAGATATTTTGTAGATTGACACATGTTCCACGTGTTCGGCATGTCAGCAAATTATGTAGGGCAATAGCTCAATGTTTCCTTACACATGTTCTGCACAGAATTACGCGTAGTTACAAGAAATAGATATGAGCTAGCGCTTGCGGTTTCTATACATAAAATAAGTTCTTGTTAGAAACGATTCTGTTTTGTATTAAGGTTCATAAAAAAACAATAATCGCAGAATTTTTCGACAGTTAGTAATTCACTCACCGGAAATTTAGTTCGTAACAAGTAGATTTTTCCCAGTGTATTAAAATGACAGAAACCAAGCCCTGTCTATTAGCAAACTCATTAGACCAGTGTTTCTCCACCAGTTGGAAAGACAGCAGATTGCATGAACCACTGAGCTAGATTTAAATCTTGGAATTCCAATAACAAAACGCAAGATTAAAGGAACTGGTCGATTGTCGTCAATTGCACATTTTGCACTGAAGTGCGAATTGGAATAAATCGCCACATGTTAAAACAGTACGTGTTTGTGTCAGGCCATGCTTAAAATGAAATGAGTTTGCCATATGGATGAACTTGTGGGCCACAAGATTTTTTAAAGGAAACGTTATCTGGGCCGCGGGAGAAAAAGGGATAAAAAACATTGTATTGGATCCTAATATTCGATACCACACATACCTTATTTGTTTATTCCTTGGCGAACGTACGCTTCGGTGTTGCACATACGATACATTGGACCAGGGATCGATACCTCCATTGTACAGACTCACTCGCGATACGACATCAGCCACAGACCGACCCCCGTAATGTTCATTGGTTCGTTTCACCGCATCCTGGACATGTTCCTGCGAGATTCCGAAAAGTACCTGACATTGGTGAAGCGAATATTTGAGGCCAAAGCCCATGAACGGTTGGTGAGGGGAGTCTGTGGTTTGGTACCATCCGAATTCTGAGCAAGTCTGATAGATCCACTGACGACCTCCCACTGCTGAAGTCCATGTGCTTCTGTTCATTTCTCCCAGGTATCTGCATGTGTTAAAATAACATTTAGTAAAGCATTAATTTCCCGCAATAAAGACTGAAAATGGCGGTTAGGGTGCGAGCATATGACTCGTTGCCTTCCCTGTTTCAAATATCTAGCCAACCTTGTGATTAAGCTGATTTAGTACAAAAAACATTTTGTTCGTTGTACAGGGCGAATGAGCACTTGAAAACCTTTCGTAAACCTTCTAAAACTTTCCAAACCGTTTCCTAATTCATGGCAGCTCATTTTATTGGAGTTTAAATTAAACTCATTGTTTGTATTGAACAGTAAAATCATACACTTTGTTTAGTGATCGCATACAAAATAGAAACACTTTATGTTTGGCACGTCCATCGAACGTTTGATTTTGTTCGTAATCGTTTTTGCGTAATGATTCAAAGTTAACTGTATAGTCGTGCCACTGAAACTACATTGCTTGATTCTAATCATTATCTCACAACGAAACGCCTCAGCCCAATTTCTGACTTTATATAGTTTTTTTAATTGTTAAAAAATGCCTAACATTAGAATTGTGGTTGAAATTGTAGCATACTTTTCAATAAAACGCAAATGTACAAACTGGTACACCAACAGGTATCTTTCCTACCGTGCATCAAAAATTGAAACATTTCCTGCGAGGCCGTTCCTGCATAAACACTTACCTATCGTAGCTGGCCTCGAGACAGGGTGATCCGGACAGATCGAGCATGTGGGAGTTTAATGCTGCGTAGCGCTTCATTTCGTCACCTAACGTGACGTCATCCATGAAGCGGCACACGTCAGTGATGGTGATGCTCTTGCCGCCACCTTCAAAGTTTCTGTTGAAGTAAACAGACTTGGTGATGAAAATGATTTAAAAAACAGCGCTATAATATTATTAAAGGCAATTTTTACACAGTTAAAGCAATTAAGTGAATTTAAGTTCTGATAATCAAACAACCTCTTACGTTAAAAAAGTTTGCCTAAAGATATGTGATTAGTTTTAGTTTCCAATCTTTACTTTCTGCTTTGTTTGAGGGGCTTGCGAGGTAGCTGCTGTTGACTACAGGGATAAACGGAACAGATAACAAACCACAATGGCCCCACCTGTAAGCTATTCAATATTCATCGTATTTAGGGATTGCTTGGACAATTTACCACTTGAGGGGGCTAGCGAGACAATTGCTGGGGCTTGGGAGTGCAGGATCAAACAAGTTGGCAGCACATACGACTAAATTTATTATTAGCTGACTTCCGTTCATATTCAACCACAAAAACATAAACTTTTCGTTTGTGGTCTGCTTGTATGAAAAACGATTTACTTCTTGGAGCTATTGAGCTAACCGCTTGGGCTGTGGGGACAAACAAAACAGATGACACACCACCGTAAAAAAGTGCATGGACGAACAGCGGTGGAGAAAAAAAATGGGGCACTTGGAAAAACAAAATGTATCACCCTTAAAAAGGAGATTTATAGAGCGATCACAAAAAACAATCGCGTTGGCTCACGCTCCAAATATAGGATAATAACGAAAGCCACTCGCCTGTTATCCCGATTGTATTGCACCACGTCCATCACGTTTCCGGCAAGGGACTCTTGCAAGAACGAGTCATCCCGTCCATCATCTGGCAGGTTAAAGCACAGGCGGAAGGAAGGGGCCAGGTCCTTGCGTCCTGCGTGGCTTTTCAGTTGGCTTGCTACCAAAGCCGATGCTCGAGACAGATTATCAGCGCAAGTAGCGCTTCCCATTGAAGTCAAGGAGTCCTGGGCCACTTCGAGGTAACCTGCACGACACAAGACAATTTCGCTGTAACGTGCTGGTACTTTGGGGGCGGATTGATGAGGTACGGGATGTTTTTTTATGTGCGTGCCACACATGAAGCCGTATAGAGCTACCAAATTGTGCTGCTTTTAAATCATGGTGAAAAAGAACTATTCGACGGGGCTAATTTCTAAATGAAAGCTGACTGGTTTGGACATGTTTGTTGTCTCCTGCAGCGACACCCACCATGACAACTCTTGTTTTGTTTATTTATGTCCACTATGTTTTTAAATGGCCAAAAGCAGCCTCATCTATCACATGAAAATTGCAAAATATATTTCTTTGAAGAACTTCTTCGTGTTTTAGTCTGCGGCGAAAAAAAAAGTGTGCTGCGAAAAAAATGTGTTTGCTAGAGTTACACAAGCCTAAAAAGGTTTGAGAACCACTGCGTTAAATGCCCATATTCAACACATCACTTTTTAGCCATTTTTAGTAACACACCGCTAAGCATACCTTAGAATGAAACACCTAAACAAACAGATGTTTTGTCCCCAATTAGCTTTTGTTTTACTTGAGCAGCACAGCTAAAAGAGCGCTAGATTTGCTTTTTACCGTGTCACCGCTGTTTAGTGTTGTGTAATATATTCATCGGTAAAGGTGCGTGGGAAGCGGAAGTAGTTGGTAGACAGTTTATACACGCTGGTGTATATGGGCACAGGCATGTTAAACTTTGTGCCGAGTATACAGTATACAAACTTGCCTTTAAGCATTGCAGTGGGCACGTTGAACGACCGCTGCTACATTGCAAAAATCTGTTACTATTTTAGTGACCTTATTGGGCTTATACGACACGCTATGCAATTCTCTACGTGGGTTTTAAAGTGTTTTGTCTGAACCAATGCGGTGTTCTAGAAACGTGTTACCGGTTTAAAACAAGATGAGTGAAAGTAAAGCGTTGTTCGCTTTGGCAGTGCACTGCTCCACGTGAAAACAAAGGGGATTTAAATCGAATGCAAGTGATGAATTAGTTTCACGGGCTGCACTTCAAAATTTGCGGGGCACAGGTTGCACAACCGTCGTTTAAACCACTAGTAAAGACTCCACAGGGCCTATTTCAGCCATTTTTAAAGTAATAATTACGGTGTGGGTGTTGAGGCAATAACTTCCAGATGACACATCTATCGATGCTCAAAAAACCGAAACACTGTGCTAAATTTAAAACGAAAACAGAGGTCTGAAGAAGACAGATAGATTACCTCGGAAATTGACGAGAGCGTCGAGGGGGGCGCTTGCCGATACCGCACCAAACACAAGATGTGGATACTTGAGACGAGCCCAGATGGCAAGAGCACCTGTAATAATGACAGTTATGCAAGTTACCTTGATGGTTCAATAGATTAAGGCTATTGATTCGCGCTTTTTTTTTTTTTTTCTATTTTATACTTATGCATGACTTTTGCGGTCTGCCAAAACGCAAAATAAACACAACATTTACTCGCATATTCGAGATTTAAATGCACCTTTTTTATGCTAAAAAGGCCCGAAAAACGTTTTGCAACTACCAACAATCGTCTCGTAAAAAGTTGTCATCACGAATGTTACCAATGGAATATGAATGTCTTCCTACTAAACCTTCAGTAAAAAGTATCGTACACATTTTGCATTTAATGTTGGTATCAATTCAATATCATATCGTCGTTATTTGTTTAGTTCAACAGCTCTTATCGCAGTATAAAAGATTATTTACCGGAATAGGAACCTCCAAACACGATCCACTTTCGCCCTTCCAGGTGATGCTTGTCGGTCATATTGACGATGAAGTTGGCGATGTCGGCCAAAGCTTGCTCGCTGCTTAGGTACGACAGATTACTCGAACTCACGTCCCTGATTATAACGCCGTTTTAATTTTTCTGTTCACTTATACAAGTGGCAGGGTCTAGTTCAGATGTGACAACCTTTAGCGTACAGCATTTTAGCCCCCCTATTTACCAAACCACACCACGAAGCCAAAAACCCTATTTAATCNGGTGGAGAAATGCTCGGCAAAGTGTAGGCTTGTTGTTGGTAGGCAACGAAAAATAATAAGCACAAGTTTTTCGCGAGCTTCTTTAGAAGTTTATCAACATTTCAGCAAAGCGCAATCGGAAATTTACTTCCAATCTTTAAGATCGGAATTTTTGGATAACGTAACATTATCAATCACACGGATTCAACCAAGATGTAAGCACGACAAAAAATGTGTAGCAAAAAAGACGGGTTACGACCGAAGTCACAAGAATACATGGCGCAAAACACTATTCAAAAAGTCAATTTAAGCAAACAATTTCACTTGGTTAACGTTTGTGAGTTAAATGTTCATTTTCCACAAGCATAGTTGAAAATTTTTATAATTTTACAGCATAACGCGCAAACAAATACTTGGCGATGTACGTGTGCATAAGGCCTAACTCGTAGAACGCGAAATAAAATACTCAAATGACAAATTTGGGTAACAAATCGAGTTAAAATGAGTAGGTTGATTCTGCATGACACGACTACGAAATACCACGCAAACAAATTGACAAGAGCTGAATATACGACTTTTTACAGTGATTAAATGATTTCCGAGCAGCTATAGGAACTGATAAACCGAACGACGACATAACAAACGATTACCAAAAGCGCAAAGTGCTGTGAAAAACGAGTGCTGTTTCCTGGCAAGACTCATGAGTTACAGAAAATCCCCCTTTTTCCCGTGCACGATTTCTGTGAATCACGATTTCTGAGGTGCTGTGTCAACTCGGTACAAGGAAGTGAATGTGGATGTTAGTATGTTGGGCAAATCGCTGCTGCTATTGTGATGCAGCACCCACGTTGCATATTGCAATGCATATAAGGCTGGCAAAGTGTGGATTGGACACATTGTCGTACGAGAATACAAAAATATGTCAAAGAAAGCGGTCAAGAGCTTTAGGAAGTTTTTTGCGAATAAAAGAATCACTTTTTACCACTTCAATATAAGGTATAATTAATTTACGAACACTATTGATAAACGGCACAGTTACATTTCCAAAGCGTATTCTCTTCGTAATAAAAACATAATTTAGAGCATGGCTAACATTACGCAACAAAAAGAACGTAAACGTCGATGGTGACGTCACGATAAATGCTCAATTGCGTAAAAAAATTACAAACATTTCCCTTTTTTCGTAAAAAATCATTTTGTCTTGCCCTCGAAAAGTAAAAATGGAACGTTCCAAAAAGAAAATGAACCGTAACTCGGAAATATATACAAAAAAATATAGTACGTACACCATTGTATATAGACGGCTTCACATGCAAAAGTGCGTGGAATAATACAAATCGGAACGCTGAATACAAACGAGTACCTGATTAGGAAAATATAGAGACACAATACTAACAACTGTTTTCTCACACAACTTGTTAGAAGTTTTCCTTGTTGTAGTGGAAGAACACACCGTTGCCGGAATGCTTGTTTGACATCTTGTGCAGCTGAAAAAANTCACACTGCAAAATAACCACGCACGTCTTTTTCAAGCGCAAAACGACAAAGCATTTAACGCACATGCTGCCGGACAGGCGATTGGTTTCCTAAATACTGTACTTTCTGCATAGCGCGTGCAGGGATTCTCAACCAGGATGAGTTTTCGCTTGGGAATTTTGTTTCTCAACCAGCGAGGAGAGAATTTTGTTTAAAACGCAAAGTTTTTGATAATAACTGTAATCAGCCTAGTATCTTTTCTATTCATACTAACATACGCATACTATTTACGAACTAAGTGTCCGATGGGGGACTTTTGCTTTGAATATCGGTTAAAAGGGTACTACTACCGTAGAGGAACCCAATTCAACTTGGGTACAATACTCAGTGGTCGATGTGGCACTTTTGCTCGTTGACTTTCCTCTCCAGCAGCGGACGCTCCAGGGATATTTCAATGCCCATAAGTTACTGTCTTAACCTTGCGCAAATCCTTACCGCGTACTAACCTGTTTCGCATCCCAACCCCTGGTGAGGTAAATATTGTACTCGATCAGATCCTGACGACCCGTCTCCGAAAGTTGCTGTTCAAGATGGGACAACATGTCGCCGAACCACTCGAATGCATGGGTCTCCGGGCAGATCCAGAAGAAATAAACTTTTTTCAGCACTAACTCCTTCTCAGGGTCCAGGTTTTTGTACCTGAAAAATCAAACAGACCAGGTCAAGCGCAACGTAAAAAATATATTTTAGGCTTTATAAATTAAAAAAAAAAATATTTTAAAGGTTTATACAATTGTTTGTAAAACTAAACTGCCGAAGGTTTTTACCTAAACTCTTTGTTTCCTGTGCGGCATACTATTGTCAAAGTTCATGCTGCGTTTAAAAGGGTAGCTTTTAAAAAGAAACAAGTTTATCGATCATATATGTATGTTTATTTTGATTTGACGAATTTAGCTAACCAACAACTGTGCACCATTGATTTCGAACACAGTGACTGCAACGATAGCTTTTTA
>QXVZ01004781.1:0-11358 GCA_008931825.1 Phallusia fumigata
CGATGAAGTACCACGTGATGATGACGTGTTTGTGGAAAAAGCCGAGGTCGTCCAGCCGTCAATCCCAGAGGTGATACGGGCTTCGAACCCTGTACTTTGTTTCTGGGTCGGCACAGCGCCACCAAGTGTTGAGCACGTGGATTAAATTATGACGTCAACCACTTATTTGCAGATAAAACCTTCTTCCAACAGCAGTCTTAACGATGCAAAAACTTTTAACGCAGACTTTTACGCCCCTGACGGAAGGTCAGTTTATGTTGCTTTCCAATGTCAAATCTTACTTTTCAAATCAAAAAGCAGTCGTTAAACCGATGACAAAAAAATTCATAATTTTTACGCTGTTCCAGAGTTCGCATGGCCCACCGCCTCCCAGACCCACGGAAAGCTTATGAAGACGCGAGAAGAGCAAGATATGTGCGGACAAAATATAAACGGGATTTCGAACGTCAACTTTCAGTCAGTCAAATATTCAAAGACTGACTTCCACAAAACATTCAATCCTGGTCAGAAGATGTTAGGTGGAAATTTGACGCTTATTAAACTTTATTTTCCAAGTTCCTCTTCTTATCTGTTTCATTTTATAACCGCAATGTATCATCAATTCGTTAAACTTCATTTTGTTTGCAAGTTTTCGTCACTGTATGTTTCTCGCACATCAACCAATACAAGCCATTGCATTAACTGGTTAGTGAAACTTGGTTGGACAAACCTGTATGAACTACAAGACTTTCACCATATTACCATACACTATCACTCAATTTATAAAGGATATATATTCACCATGTCATTTCACATTGGGTCCCATAGTTGCGCAAGGGTCTTCGCACATGCAGTTGTACAATAAATATAGGATACAGATCAGCAGCAGATATTTTTACTTATTCTTACCTAAATTATATAACTAAACAGCAACAAATCCACCACAATGACATATTACAGAACTTGTCTATATTTCATTAAACTTGGGCATTCAATTCAAAGTTGTTCAGTAAAGTGACCCATTTTAGGGGGCTAGTGGGGTAACTGCTGGGAATAGGCGGTAAAAGACACCAATTATTATACCACAAAGCCTTGCTATGCAAATTGATTAAATTTTATCCAATTCAGAGATCGTTTAATGATTTGACTAATTTTATAGGACTGACCACAAGGGCTGTGGGGTGAATTAAAACAGATGACACAACCCCACTATCATATCTTTTAGCTGTGAAAGTTTCATCCCAAACCGCGAAACATTTCAGGTGAAAAAGGAAAAACATTAGGATCCCTTCAGGTAGGGGACCCATAATCCTGTTCACTGATATTGCTTTAATGAGTCTAAGCACAAATCTTGTATCCACAAAAACACAGGTTTGGTTCTCATAATATTTATTGCATACACAAATTTGCGCTTGCTTTTATTTGTGACGCACAATAAGTGGTTAGTTGTCACCTCCGGCTTCCAGAGCTCGTTTGAATGAAGCCTTCTTCTGCTTAACTCTGTCCATTCTCTGGGCTCTGGACATCTTTTCGCGGTTCCACCTGTGAATAAATCATTTGCGAATTTAAGATAAAAAATTTAAGACTCCGCACAATAATGCTAAAAACTTATGGTACAGTTAGAAGTTTCGTCAAGATTTTATTGGTTTAAACATTTTTTATACTTTTAAGACAAGATTGTCTTAAATTGCAAATTTCAGAAACAGAAAGGCTTCAAATCACGAGTCAAAGCGATGGAAAAGAAAAGTAGTTTGCTGCATGAGAGAGGGGGCAAAAACAACGACAATGCCCAGCAGGTTAAGAGTTTAGGTTTTAATCACATCAGTAAATCCTGTTTATAAAAAATTCTGCAACAAATCATCAACACTTCCCACCTTTTCTTGCTGACTTGCTTATCCACTTTCTGTTTGGGAGTTGGGTCCTCTCGGATCGCAGCGTGACATTTTGTGTACATCTCCTCCACATTATCAGCAGTTACTCCGTTCTTGATGAATTGCGAGAACTAAAACAAAATAAATTAATTTTTCACCACACTTGGTCATCAATACAAGATAAAGAATGGTAAAAGGATAAAATTTTTAGTCAACTGCAACTGTTATTCTATCAAGTGCAAGGATGGAAATAAATTTGAACGACCCATCCGTGAACAATTTGTTGGTACATTTGGAAAAAAAACAACAACAATAAAAACAAAACCCTAGGCGGAACTGGGCATTTTGGTGTTTAATTCCAGGTTTTGTAGAACACAATGCACAACATATAACAGCTTTACCCCCTTCCGCCCCCAGTTTTTTGCTGGAAGCTGCAAATAACCCACAGCAGACAACTGATAAAGTTGAAAAACACCGAAACATATACAAACACATCAACCACAAAACTGACCTGTCTCTTGTAAGTATCTTCATCCTCTCCTTCAAGATTCCTCATATATTCCGCAACATGTTGCCCAAAAATATGATTTCTATGCACCTCAGCGCTGAATTCCTTTGACTCTGAGTCATAGCCTGAAAGAAATGTAAAAACATGGCGCATCATTGTTTGCTTCACATTTACATTGGTGCCTAATTTAAGTAGAAAAGTGTTGCTGGAAGTTGGTGGCAAAGTTAGTTAAAACAAACACAAAAAACACAAGTAGCTTTAAAATAACGATCTTGCTACGCTTATCAGCAGCTTTGTGTTTTACTACATCGTTCCAATCCTAACAAAAAATATGTTTGCTAATCCAACCACATACATTGTTGAGAACAAGGCAGCAAATACACAACATGCTGTGTGAGAAAATAGGTCTGCAAACGAGTAAATACCAGGGAATCTCTTGTTGGAGTGAGGGATGTCCAATCCACCATCAACAGCTCCTTTCATGGCACCAAAAATCCTCGCTCCAGTGGTTGTCCGAGCCAAACCAATGTCAAGGTAAGCTCTGAAAAGTTTAAAAATAAACTTAGTTGTTTATGGCAAGAGCAGTTGTCGTCTAATACTGAACATCCCTGCATGTAAAAGTGAAGGAACATTTTACTGGCTCTGTCACCTGAAAGGATATCTCACAAAAACACAGAAAAATGCTTCAAAAGCTAAACAAAATTAGCAAAGCAGTCTTAGGGCTGTTTGAAGCTAGAAAGCTTGATATCATTCAAAACAAGCAATCACAGACAAGGAAAAAAACCAGATTACCGGAATGCACCGGGCTGTCCGTCAACATCCTCCACATTGAAATCATCTCCATCAACTTCAGTTTGTCCCTCGTAAATCTTGTCCAATCCAAACTTGTTTAGAAGCTACAACAAAACACATATTTTCAATGTTTAATTGCTCAACCTTTTGTTAAAAAAAAATGATCAGAGTAACAGACAAAACAAACAGAAATATTGCATATGTGAGTCGCATCAATACAAACATACACATGAAATGCTCGACATATTGTAAAGATGTTGTTGACAAGAAATAATATTTGTTTCAATCAGCACTGAGCTCTTCAACAGTGTTCCATGGAAACGTAGCGTTTAAGGACTTACAATGGTTCTGTCAGCAGGATTTTTACAAGAAGCAAACAGGAACAGACATATCATTAGATCATAAAATTAACAACATTTAACACTACTGTGTTACACTGAAATGTTGGGCTGAACGACATCGGGTGTAGGTTGCAGAGAGCAGGGGAGTGGAAAATACATGTTTTTCTTTGTCTTTCAAGTGTAGACTAGTTCTTAAATCGATATTTAACCTCACCTCGTTCTTAAATTGTATAAAATGGAAGATATGCGATATTTGCCAAACTACCTCAATGGTTCCATAACGACAAAAAGGTTGAAAATCACTGTATTAGGATTTAACACTTTCTTTCCCAATGACAAGTCATACTTTCTGTCAAGTTTTATTACTACAGGTTTACAAAAGTCACTTAGTGTGCCTTTTACACTGCAAAAGTTGAAGTTACACAAACAACAAACTTACCCTGCGAGCAAGAAGCAGACCAGTGCAGTATGCAGCGGCGTAGTTGGTCAACCCGACCTTGACTCCATATCGTGGAAGTTCATGGGCATATGCAGCACATATTACCACATCTCCTTCGATACGAGCATACGCTATCTGTAGAGATGTGGACGACATTAATTGATGTTTTTTCAAACATTATTTAAAATACCCAATGGTTTAATTGATATTGGTAATAGTCAAATATTTCAGCTGTACCAAAGCAATAACTAACAGTATAAGTGGTGTATTGGAAGTGACCTGGTAATTTATGTCTACAATACACAAAATTGTACAAAATAATTTTTGTTAACTGCACAAACAGACCTAAGAAGTTTCAAATTTTTCCGGGGATTTACTTCTTTCATGAAAAACATACGAGATACAAAAATTAGCTACTGTCAGAGTGGCACAGTATAATTTTTTCAAAATCAAGCGTTTCAAACAACATAGAAACCAACATACCTGTGTAACAATGTCCTTGTTGGTAAACCTAACAATCATGCGATACTTGGGACTGTTGTATTTATTCCTGTCTTGGACCACAAGACGTTTGCGAGCAAAGTAATCAGTTTTGCCTTCTCGGCGTCTCTTATACTTTACTTGGTACCGCTTGAAGTAGGCTTTGTTTTTCACAACTTTTACGAATCCCTGAAGTTAAAAAAGGAAAATTTATTCTCTTTCCGTAAAAGTTTCCAAAATAAAATTGCTTTTGTATCAGAACTTAGAGAACAGACAACTTTGGTCATTTCAGTAATCCGAATGAATCACAATGATTACAACGCAAATTTGTCATTTGGTTTGAAGTTTCGCGACTGTATTCCATAGTGATTGACTTCCCCTCAATTGCAATTTGTCACATACCATGTTTAAGGATCAGTCAAAGCATTAACTTGGACACAATTCCAGGTAGCCTCGGTCTTGGGGTTTCACATCGGGAAAGGAACGAATTCGTTTCGTTTTGTTCGGTCTTCCGCACATGCCGGGTCATGACCCGCCAGCGTGGGAAATTATTTTTTTAATTTGGGAAACAAAAATTAGATTCGAACATAAAAAACAGTTGGAAAATGCTTTTATTTGGTAACATTTTTGACCCCAATATAAACATAACAGCCATTTTTTCATTTATTAATTATCTCATTTAATAATTTTAATTCATCAAATATATTATTATTAAAACTTTTGTAGCTTTGGGACAAACCTTGCTTTCATGACGCCTACGTGCAAAGGATATTTGGTTTTAAAAAACCATTAACCCCAAGTTTGGAGTTGAAATCGATCAAGTTTCGTTGAACCTTCTGTAGTCGACTGGTAAAGCATTTACTCCCATATCGTTTTCGGAATTTTTACAAACTGTTTTGAAGATATACAAGCAGTTCACAATGCCGAGACGATTTTATTTTCGAATACCAAAGTGCACATTGGTAAAGTAGGTACTATATATGAACTACACATAAAACATTTGCTATCAATACAGTAATGTACAGAAATATGGTAAAAGATCTACAATGCACCACAAGCAGGTAGAAAAACGTTGGCTCATCAGTGAACTTATTCAGTTGTTGGAATGCTTTGGTTTTAGAACATCTTTCATATTTTGGTAAAGTTGCATTAATCATCAGAAAAACTTAAACAGGTTTACATTGTGGCACGCACCTTAGAAAAACTCACATTGCTAAAAGTAAAAAACAACAATGTATGTGAATATTGCTAACATGAAAATATGAAAAATTAAAGTTTAGAGAAAACATAAAAAGCTGAAAATTAAACTAAAAAACACAATCGTAACATTTTTAAATTTAAACATTACAAAACTAAACAACGAAAAGTTCATACTGATAAGGCTACAGAAAAAAGGAGGCACAAAGCAAAAAGATCAGACATATTTCTATCACTGCGCTGACAGTGGTAAAGATTTGAAGAACTGAAGGTTGAAGAATCAGGTTTCAGATTTAGTTTTTTCGTACATAGTTTGAGCAACAGTGTAAATATGTTGAATTTCTGGTCGCTTGTCTGGATCGGGGTTGATGCACATCGCAACAAGCCTACGAAGCTGAAACACAACAAACAACAAAAACTTAACACACAACAAGTAAAGTGTTTTAATTATTGGCTTAAATATGAAATTATGATTACATTTAACTATATGCACAGGAAAGTGACGGCCATACCAGTGGTTCTCAACCTTTTCTATTCTATTAAGCCATTAACCCACTCAAAGCTACAACGCCCACCAGAAACTTAGTTTGCAAACAGTACATTTATGTAGGGATATTATAAAGGGATCAGAAAAGCTCTTACAACTGATAAATAGCTGTTATCAAAAACATGTAAATACATTTAAAAACAAAACTCCCTCTTACCAGTTGAGAACCCCTGGCCTATACTGAAATAACATTAGATGACAATGAAGGCTACAATAGTCCTGCTTGCTTCCTCGCTGTGATGTTTTTGCACTTGTGTTTTGCAATATAGCTTGCAATCATATCACTGAGCTCAGCTGTCCAAGCACAGAAATGCACGCACAACAAAAAGTTGAGTTACCTCATCGGAGTAGATATCTGCTGGCAGTGGAGGATATTCACAACTCTCAATCTTTTTGCACAGAGCATAAAGATTCATTTTATCTCCATAGAAAGGAGACTGCAGGGCTGCCATCTCATACAGCAAACATCCAAGTGACCAGATATCAGATCGGAAGTTGTATCCATTCTCATGAATTCGCTCGGGCGACATATAGTAAGGTGTCCCAACTGAATAATAGAAACGTTATTTGAATTTTTGCCTTGTTTCAATGGCTTGGGCAAGGCAGAACATTTAAGCACTTAAAATATAACGATTTAAATATTTTTCCTTACAATTTCAGTTTGGTAGTTGACAACACTAATTTTGTTTGTAACTCTACTGTAAATGAAATATCAAAGTTTAAACATCAGTGAAAGACCATTTTAACTGTAGGTGTGTCAATGAGAAAAATTACCTAAACTTTGTGCAAAACTTGTTTTAGAAGAGAAATATCTTCCGAGCCCCAAGTCACCAAGTTTAACGATTCCCTGTGCTGTGATGAACACATTTGCAGGTTTGATGTCGCGGTGCATCACTCTGAACAACAATGTTCAAAAAAATAAAATAAACTCTCTGCTGGTAAACATACAGATTCTAGAATAACGACAAAACACAAAAAAAGTTTATCAGTTAAGCTTATATTCTGACATAAAGATTGTTACAATATTTATTGCATGGAAGCGAAATATTACCACTTGGTCAATAAATATAATAAAACAAGCAACTACCCAACTTACCTTCTCGAGTGCATGTGGGCCACAGCAGATGCAAGTTGGACAAAATATTTCCAAATTGTTCTTTCAGGAATAAGCCGCTTTTGTTTTTTGAAATGCTGCAAATTAACAACAGGTATTACATTTGCCAAACTCAATAACTACAGAAAGATTTTACCCGAATCATGCGACTAAGATCACCGGCATCAGCTAGTTCCAACACAATGTTCAACTCATTTTCCTCAATAAACGAAGCAAGGTAGCAGATTACATTTCCATGATTCAGTTGCTGTAATTTAAAAAGAAAAAAAGCTATTGATTAAAAAGCTAACACAGGATAAAAAGGTTTGTTTCTTTATTTGTTAGCACAAAGTAAACTTACTTTAAGCAAATCAATTTCCTTGATGCAATCTTGTCGGGCTTTTGCGTCCATCATCTCAAATATCTACAATTTATAAAAATAAAAACCTTAAAGTTACATTTAAACTGAATGGACAGCAGTTGTGTTTTTGTGGTACTGAAAAATGCTATTTTTTTACCTTAACCTTCTTCAAGGCAACAAGTTTATTATCCAACAAACAAATTGCCCTATAGACTTCACTAAATTGTCCTTTTCCAATCTTTTTTTCGATTCTGTAGTTTCCGAGGCTGTTGTAACCTTGCTCAGGATCAATCTGACCAACTTCCGCCATCACCAAAAATTTGTTGGAAACTTTAACCCCGAAAAACTTGGCTAAAATATAACAACACAAACAAACAATGTTAAAAAAATTCCGTCCTTTCAACTCAGCATTAACTTGATATTCTGAATTTCGGATGACCGCTAATACAAAACCAAATGAGCGGAACGCAAACGTGCGAACTTTCTAGCATAAACATAAACGATCAGCTAAGCAGAAAATCTTGTCACTGCGTTTTTCTCTTCCGAAAACATTTTAAANTTGTTGGAAACTTTATCCCCGAAAAACTTGGCTAAAATATATAACAACACAAACAAACAAACAATGTTAAAAACTCCGTCCTTTTCAACTCAGCATTAACTTGACATTCTGAATTTCGGATGACCGCTAATACAAAACCGAATGAGCGGAACGCAAACGTGCGAACTTTCTATCAAAAACATAAACGATCAGCTAAGCAGAAAATCTTGTTACTGCGTTTTTCTCTTCCGAAAACATTTTAAACTCAAGACCCACACATGTGGTCAACCTGATTAAGCTCATAATCATTCATCGGTTATCTTCCAAGCAAACTTGTATTTAAGATTCTCCAACAAAAATCAACGACAAAACAAATTATAATCAGATCGCTATAACAAACGAAAACCACCAAAGTATACAAATTGGGATTGCTAAGAGACATAATTAGGCCTGGAATTGTCAACTCTACTTAGAATATTAATTGCAACATCTTGGAAATCTGCTAAAGTTGTGTTTTTCTTGTATACTCGAGAAAAAACATCCACCAGTGGGAATCATTACTCGTGAAACACATCCCGGTGTACAGGGCGAGGGATCCTTCTCATTCTCCACCTCTCTCCAATCCATAACCATCCGCAGTGCTCTGGATCAACCTGCTTCCATATTATTGGTCGGCCTCACTTTTCCTGGCACTTCGGTTCCGCTGTTCACTGTATTTCTGTGGTCTGGTCCCTCCACGGCCGGATCCAGGTCGATGCGATGTTCCACGACCCCTCGGTGATGAGGGGCGGTAAATTTGGCGATCCGGTTTCTGCACAGGAAACTTGGTAAATGGAAATTTTGACTTCTTTAAACTTGGCAACACAGGTAAATTGCTGCCATAGGTCGGGCAACAGAAAATAATTTAAATGGCCAGAGCACAGCAAGAAAACAGTTTGTACAAAAAGTTACTTAAAAACCAGCAATGACCACTACAATATAAAGATTTGAACCAGACAAGCAACATGTTTACCTTATTCAGACCCCCTTTTCCATATTTGTCTTCTCTTTTTCCACCCTCCAAAGATTTTTCACTTTTTCCCTCGTCGTTTCTCCAGCGTGGTGGAGGAGCACTCTCTTTTAGTGTTTGACTCTTTCTCACCTCCTTGTGGTGGTCAGGTTTGCTTGATGAATCATTGTTGGGTGTTGCCTACATTGGAAGTTGTCAAGTACTATATATTTTACTGTATATATGTTGGCAACCCAACCATGCTTTCTTAATAATTAGTTTCTTGTTGTAATTTGTTTGAATCTTGTAAAGGCACTTAAACTTATTTCAGGTCAACTGGACAAGGTAATGTATTTCACAACTACTTTACCTGACTCGTTTAGCGCTTACTAAAGTAAATCTTGTGTTTTGACCAGAGGGTAACTAACTCCACTGTACATTTGTCTGATTTTACTCAATTTCCTTCTGGTNCTTGTATTGTCTTCACGAGATTTTTAACAGTAACATTTTTCGATCTGTATTGGTGTAAAGAGAAAAATAATCCATCAGCTGCTTGGATACGTATGTGCTTGCTCTTGTGATGGCGCACGCTTTTCAAAAAGCTTCATTGCGACTTTGGTTCTTTACTATTTATCGCCTAACAGTGGATCGTGCATTATTAACAAACTTTTTGGTAGATCCCATGCAGGGAAAAGTTCTACGGTTGTGCAATGGCCCAGGTAATTTGAATAACGCTAATTTCGTTTTGCAGCTTGTTGCGTAAACATCTTAAAATAAAATTGGTTGACAGTTTACAATAAACACATTTCCAGAGGCTATTCACGGTTGGCAGTTTGACACCATAGAGCAGTGCTTCTTAACCGGGTGAATGGTTCACCCCAGGGTGAATAAAATTTTTGCAGGGGTGAATGAATGAGAAGGGGTGAACGAAGGGTGAATGAAATGTTTTTGTGCCCATTGCTAAAATACATTTGTTTTACATTTATCCAACAACACTCAATAGAATGCCTGTCTACTAACAGCAGTCGGACAAATGCAAAGCATTTCTTTGTTACAAAACAACAGCAATATTTAAATGTTTATTGTGACAAAACAAGAGTAGTTTTATGTCACAAGCTCTCAGTCTGTGACATCACTATGTTATTTGTAGCTTTGTCGATTTCTCAGTCAGTACAATTTCAACTTAAGTGTCTTATCTAAGGCATTGTACGTCCCCAGGCTACATTGTTTCTCATATGCCCCTATAGAAAAAACACAGCTGCCCACCCCTGCTCTGAATTATACCTTACAGAATGTCTAAAAACATGTTTTGATTGATTTATCGCTGATGTCCAATGATATTTTCTGATGATCTAAACATATTTTGTCTCGGGTGAATGAAATTTGGCAATTTGTGGAAAGGGTGAATGAAATCGAAAAAGGTTAAGAAGCACTGCCATAGAGCAATTGTTAAGTTCTCTATTGTTGGCAACACCAACGTAATTTAATGTTTTTGGTGTTGGGGACATTCCCTGTTGTGACAATAGTTTTGTGTGGTTAGTTTTGATAGTTCCTCATTCCATCGTTGCTAAATCACGGAATAAAGAACTTATAATGACAACCTTTAGTAAAATTGTTGGAGGTTAATCAGTAACAGCATGAAAATGAAGCCAGAAAAGACGTTATTTCCAGGAGAGTTTGGTAGGTTTTATCTATTTCTTCACTAAAATAAAAAATGGTATATCTTGCCAAAATGCTAGATCAGTTTTTTTTTCTACTTAAACCCTTATTCCTGCCTGTTTGAAAGTAAATACAGTGAAATTGATTTTTAATGCTGTGAAATTTCGCTGAGCCAACTGCCATTTCAAAGAGACATTGGCAGCACATTTGATGCAGGTATTGCACCCTGTTAAATCACAACTGCTTACTGCATCCTCCATTGTAAATTTGCATGTAAGTTATGCAGGTCCCAGATCTATCGTATGTCCTGTAATTTTGTTAAATGTTGTTACAGATCACATGCACGTTTTGTCAGTTAATTTTTTTGAAGATACCATGAAAATAGTCTTTTAACGTGTAGTTTAAATAACAAATGTTTTGTATTGCAGTTACTCTTGTGGATATGTCAAATGCACAAGATCCAATAACAGAGTGCCAAACAACATTAACCAAATGTTTTGAGTCTTTTCATCTTCTCAATAAAAAAGTTTCTCTCTGTACTGTCTCAGGTTTATCAAAATACAAG
>QXVZ01004782.1:0-12752 GCA_008931825.1 Phallusia fumigata
TGACGGAATTTTCAACGCTGAAGTTGCGGCAGTCGAGACTGGAGCTGACAGCCACACTCTCACTGTCTCCACTGTAAGTTGATCACTTTATTCGGGGTAACAATGTAAGATTTTCTTACTGTAGTCTTGGTTCACTGTCGCATACTTATTCTTGCTTTCAATGTGACTATCTAGATCACAACTGAAACAGCAGAAGGGCAACGATAAAAATATTTTCGCGGTCCGCATAATAACGTAGTTGTAAAGTTACACTATGTGACCGTTGAAGCGAAGAATAACAAAAGTTTCTGTCAAAGCAATAATGAAGTGTAAGACCGAACCTAATTAAAATAGAAGTAATAAATCCAATGCTTTTTATCACACAAAGGGTGGGAACTCGTGACACACATGGGACGGTTGGCATGGTGATTTATTTCTTGGGCCAAGTTAAGCAACCTGTTTTTTATTGTTAATTGCAGTGCAACTATAGCAACGAGCTACAGAGAGTGCGATGCAGCGATTAGACTGTTAAACACAGAAACATAAAGACGTGACGTCATCAACATGTCAAGCGTTAACATTACGTCATTTGTAAACTGGCACGCTGCGTTACCAATGGTTACCGACCATTGTATTACACTATGTGCTCGCATAGGTTTTTTTAGCGCAATGTAAAGTGTTTTAAAACACCCTGTGGCCACATTTAAGCTTTCCTGGGTCGTATGTTGTGCAGGTTCGCTCACCACACATATTCAGACAACTTGTGTAAGAATTTGTACTTGTATATTTCGCAGGTGAATTACCGAGCTGTGTCTTACATCCTCTTCATATTCTTCTTCATTATAATGAGCATCATCATCATGAACTTACTGGTGAGCAACAGCTTTTTTTCCATTTAGAACGAGTCATGGGAGCGTCATTGTCAAGAATCTTTTCAAGTTTATCAGTTTGTAATAACTTTCCCAGTTTAACTTGGCAACATTGGCTGCCTAAACTCGTTTATAATCAGTCCCAAAAGCAAATACGTCATGCTCCTAAAGTTCCATCTGACACACACATCAACTATATCTTTTACCACAACCATTATCACCCTGGACAGGCCAAACGTCATATTATAAAACAAACTATGTATGAGATATAAATTTTCGCTAGCACTTAGTAATTCATTGACCAGCCGTTATTTATACCGGCTGATATATGTGTAGTCATGTGTGTGTAGCTGCGACAGTGTGTGTGCTTGCCACCGAGTCTGTTGTTGTAGCGCCGGATAGATCGGCTGCCGTGGTGGGTTCGAATCCCACTGCAGGTCAGATTTTTGTAGCCACTGCATTTGAATGTTTGAAAGACTGTACCGGTCCGGATTTAGGTCTAACATTCTACCAAGCACTAACCTTTATTCATTTAACCCGATCTTCACAGGTTGGTCTCGCTGTGGNCAAAAATTTCTGACGGAGACAGACACTTTACTTTACCCGGCTTGACAACCTGTTACTTTTACGCCACAAACCAGTTGTTCTCAACCATTTTACGACCGCCTACCACGTGGTGGGTTGTGCCCCTGCGTACTAGTTCGTTCGCGGCAAAGGTAATCCCTTGAACAAAACCAAGACAAGTTCTCTAATCAATCAATTTTAACCAAGGTGTTTGGAGAAGCTGTAGTTTTAATCATGATTTGTGTAATATGAATAGTTTTGCTACGAACGAACCAGTGGCAATTGACTGCAGCCGTTAACTACAGAAGCATCAGTGTGTTTTCTAAATATTTGAATCACCGTTCATTCAACGTAATTAGGTAAAGATGCATTACTTGGTTCAAAACTTTACGTACCAACTGACAGATGCTCGCATATCACATGAAGGACCCTTGCGTGCCACTAGTGGTAGGTGTAGCACTGCCATAACCGGTTGTTGAATTGTTAGAACTACTGAGATATGATTAACATCCGACACAAAGATGGTATTTAACTTTGAGTAGACAATGTTAAATAAATGCTGTAAGGTGGATTTTGAAAAGTCAGTTGTGCAAGGCAAAGTTGCACAGGTTCCAAAACAGCACGAACAGAAAATACAACAAAAACTAATATTTCCACAAACACTACAGACGATATTTTTGTCAATTGCTATTTTTACGTAAAAGTATTATGTAAGATGACCAGTTTGAAAACCGCTTTTAAACAACAAATACCCCTTAACACAGCCAAGGATGGCAGTACGGCATGGTACGCAGCAAAATCATCACAAGGTACGGTGGTACGGTCTTCGCAACGAGGTGCGCCTACCCTGCCGAACTGCCATACTTGGTCACAGCACCTAGTCTACCACACCTGCGTTTGTACACAAAAGTATCTTTTTCACGGTAAACAACACACCCGAAATAGAAAACAAATATAGCAGCTGTACTAAGCAATTAGGATCTTTTGTATTCAATTTTTTCAAACTTACTCAAATGAAAACCTGCATGAGCCTGGATATTTCCCGCAACTTGTAAACATATAAGTATCTCTGCATGATGGTGCGGGGAAGCAGAAGAATCAACAACACTCATATCACTAACACTGTTTAACTAATTTATCTGCAGAAAATATTGAAGCTCTTTTGTGTAAAGCAATTAAATGTGTGCAAATAAAAAAAACACGCTACCTAAACTTTTACGCCGCCACGATGAGTTTTATTACAAATACCGAGGCCTAGAAATACTTTGAAGAAGATGTGTATCTGATTTATTTATCATTATTTCGTATCAATCGTCCGTACAATCTTGGCATAACCATCTTGTTTTGATTTAAACTGCTTAAAGACGTCACAATCAGTCTAACACGGCTCTCTGTGACTCTTCAATGTCAGCACATGCAGTCGCATTTAACGTCTGATGTTCAAAACAGGACATCTGCATTTTAAAGCCACTTTTACGTGTAAATTCGCTTATTACTACTGCGCCATACTATTGGTTGGTTTTGTTTTGAACAAAAAACTGCCCTTTCTCCCATTTGTTTATCATTTAGAGCTTGGTGTATTTTGTACGAACTTATAGCAACTTTGGCGCAATGTCAGTTTGGCATTCGGCGTTACGAGTTCTCGAACTGGTTGAACTTGTCAACCTCGGTATTTTGCGGGTTACACCTCTGTCCCTCAACACTGGCAAAGCTCAAATGCTTCTCTTTTTACTTTCTAAGCATCGTCCAAGCTTCAAACCAAACCAACTTTGGACTTGGAGTTGCGATGACATCTCGAAATTACAGCTGAGATTGGTGAGAATAAAGAAGACTTTTTTGCATTTGTTTTCACGCTGTATAAGCAAAGGGGCATCACTAACAGTGGAATGCTAAACGAAAAAGTAATGACCAAATCTGACAACTATTATTTCCCTAAACCTTCATCCTTATTGGATCAACTTTACTAATCTGTGGCAAAATTTGGGGAATTGTTTCTTCCTTTTGGTGGCACAACAAAGTTTTGCTGTTTAGTGTTGGTTTATGTAAAAAATTCAGATAAAATTAGACATTTAAATAGGAACCATAATTCCATTCGCCACCCTTCTAGTTATATGTGTGTTCTGCCTGCAAAAATCATGCAACAAAAAGTTATTTAACTGAGATAAGTAAACACAAAATCCTTCATTTAGTTAGATTGTGGTGTATGTGATATTGTGAAGCCACCATTTTATTTAAAATTCTAGGAATCTAAGTTGTCATTGGCTAACAGGTAAGAATTTATTGCAGATATTGTTAATCGCGGGAGCTGAAATTGATGTCAAGAACGAAGATGGACAAACTCCATTTCATCTCGCAGCAGAAAATGGACACTCGGGTATTGTTTGGGAGTTTTACGCAAATGAATATACTCCGCTTCACCTCACTCGCTGCTGTGAAGGGAAAGATCCAAGTTGTGCAAAAGCTCATCGAACTCGGAGCTAAACTTTGGGCAAGGTAGGTACTGATACTTTTTATGTGTCTATGTCAGGTAGTAGACCAAGTTGAAATGCTTTGGGTAAGGGATGGGGAGGTGGTGTGCAAGCAAGACTTCAGGAGAGATACAAACGATGTATCATGGGACACATACTGTTTTCTCTCCAGTGCTTTTTACCCTTGCAGCTTTGTGCATCTAAGTTTAACACGGAATGTTTGAGCGATTCAACTAAAACTTGGACAACTGATATTGGTTTGATCCAGCCCTCTATAAGAGTAAAATGTTTTGAGCAACTTTTTCTGCTTCACACATACATGCATTTTGTTTTTGAAAATAAAAATATTTGTACTGACAAACTACAGTAGTCCACCACTCACTACGGTCATAGCAATTCCAACTTTTGTTGCAGTGTAACAGTAGAAGCATGAGCGTTATCATTCATTTTAATGATAAATTTATGATTTGTCAGGTAGATAAAGAGCGACACATGGTTAAAGATGCCATCCTATACACCAGGAACTCAACTTTAATGAAGGAAAATCATCCATTGAACATCATGGTAAATTGCATGTTTTTTTTGGTGCTCGTCAATTTTCTCTCGCATTTGTTTAGTATTAATTTTCTGACTGTGAACACATTATATGGATTTTTTTAATTTGGATTCTCTTTCCGACAGGAACACAAATTGTTTTGTCCACACACTTTTGCCATTAAGAGGTTGATTAATTTTGATGAAGCTTTTACAGCTGGTAGTTATGGTCATGAAAATGTGCCATCATAGCATTAAATCAACCAAATTATGTAAATTTACAGAACAAATATGATTCTCTTCTGTGTACCTGTTTACGATACCCTAAATTCTTTGAAATATATGTACAAAATGCATAATCTACACCTTAACATACATGGGTTGCTATGCATTTCTGTGTGCATAGGAAATCATACCCTCGTAAAATGACATTGTGGGTTGTTTTTGCCACTGGGGGGAAATATTGGCTGTTTTTAAGCTTTCATATGTTTTTCTATGGTAGGTTGAGGTAAAGCGGGAGAAGCTCTTGCGCCACCCACTGGTGGTTAGTTTGTTGAACCACAAGTGGAGAGCATGTTGACGATGCCTCCGCCCTATTTCATTGGTAAGATTAGTATGTACATATTTTTTGAGGCAAAGTGTAGAACAGAAAAGATAAATTTAAAACTGATTGAACAAAACACTATAGCAGGCATGTTAACCACACCAACCCGGTGGTGGGCGGAGTGATTATGATGATGAGAGAATTCCAGTTTGACGTAATTTTTCTGTCCAAAGTTGCTGCGATCGAGACTGTAGCTGATAACCGCACAATTACTGTCTCCACTGTAAGTTATCACAACTTTTATGCAGCAAACTAAACAAAGTTGTGTTTCTGTGGTTGTGGACGTAGTTTTGCATCATCAGCATGAACTGGTAAATACAAAATAGATGAAACATTGCTGCCTGCAAAACAATCATGTCAAAAATGCGTAAAAAACTAAGGTACCCAATGTAAAATAATCATTTTATTGTGTGTGGAATGGCAGCATTTGAAAACATACTGTTGTGGTGTAATAATTTTTTGGTTTGACCCCATAGGCCCAGCAGTTACTCTGCTAACCTTTTAAATGGGTCAAATTAATGAACAATGTCCGAACTGGGAAAAATTGGGACAGTTTAGAGATGTTTTGATACATCGATTGCTGTTTTAACCCTACAAGTACAACCCTATAAAATTTGGAGATCAGGCCACAGTGATCAGCCATTTTCTATTTTTAAATATTTTTTATTGTTCCATTTTATTTTTATGTTTAACTACTTGTTTTTGTTTCCCACAGGTAAATTACCGAGCTGTATCTTACATCCTCTTCATATTCTTCCTCATTATAATGAGCATCATCATCATGAACTCACTGGTAAATGCTAAAAAATGCTTCATGTGATTTTGTGACCTAGCTTTTTCTACAAAATGGGTTTTCCACTAAATGCAATAACGTAGATATCTCATAACCTTTTGACCTTGACAGGTTGGTTTGGCTGTAGATGACCTCAAGTTTTTGGACCAAAGAGAAGAGTTTGGCTAAGGTTACAAAACTGTTTAATGTACAAAACTGTTTATGCTCAGCTCGCTTCCAAAGGGCGCACCTGCACGGCTTTGTAGAAATTGGTTAGGCGGTCCGTCAGATTCGTATATCATTGGCTGGGCGATTGCCGGTTGCTCTTCTGTCGGATGGTTCGGGCCGGCCTGCGCTGCTGCACGAGATGGACCAGGTTTTGCGGCCCTTTCTGCTAGTGCGGCTAGTAAATACATATTCTTCAGTGTATGTGGAATACCAATATCGGGTAAGCCCCTGGTTTACAACCGAGTATTCGACTTTTGCGAAATAGAATCGAATAATATAAATGCAATGAAGAACGTAGTTGTATTATTGTGCGAGAGGTGCTTACGTATCACATGACATGCCTTCGCGTATCTCTGGTGGGGAAACACTGGTTGACTCCCCCTTTTAATCCGGCCTTGGTATGACAGTGTCTTGGTTTCTTGTTGATTAATATGTAAGATGATTAGTGGAAGATTTCTACGAGAAAGCAGAATCGACAAATTTGTCATGCAGACAGACATAACCAGTTAAGGCGGTAATCACCAAGCGAATAAATTTCATCACGTCGGGATTTACAGGTAGTTGTTTGATCGTGTTATCATTTTGCTACTGCCTTGCAACGAGGTTGTGGTTGTGGGTTCTAATCCTGACTCGGCCACTTGTGTTTCTCTGAAACACGAAAGTTAAGAGGCATTGCTCCAACCCAATGGAACCCGATGAGTTGACCGAATTAAATATACTTCGTTTGTTGTAAACAGCGTCAGGAAATCGCAAAGCAACAACACTAAGTGGGCTGTGGATAATAAAAATAATACAAGTAGGACAAATCGTCAGCCAACAATTGTTGAATTGGTTTTTGATGGTGTGTTGTGAAAGGCCAATGTGCAAGGCTGAACCTCAGTAAGGGGTTTGTCACGTTGAAACCTTGTTCCGGATGAAGACACTTCCAAACCTTGATTTAACGGCGTCATGGCGACAACAATGCCAACGACTAAGCAAGCAAACTGGCAATAGTTGAAAACTACTAGTGTCTGAACGGCCGACCAGCAAGGCTGAAACTCACAAAGGGGTTTGTGACGTTGAAACAGGTCCCGCGTTTCAGTTATTCACCGGGCAGTTACGCTGGCTCAGTTGTATGTTGAAGCTCGGATGAAACCGTTTCCAATCAATCCTAACGAAAAAGTTTTCTCTGCACACATTTACGTGCGATTCTATGAGACAAGAGCCAGCCGTCCGAAATTAGCCAAGCATAAATCCAGACAGAGAAAGGAAAAGTCCCGATTTACCCAAGCCAGTCACGACAAAGTATATCATCTAGGTAGACGAACACGAAACAAACCGATGTGGAAACGACAACAAGCCATTACTTTTGATCTGGAATTTATTTTATTGTTTGTGTTTTAGTACAAATTAATGACCAAATAAGTTTATGATGCAACTTTAAAGAAGAACATGGATGATAAGAATGCACCTTCCAGTTCTACAAGCCAACAAACACATGTTTTTGATATGGAGGAAATAAATGAAAGTAGGTTTCTGTTTTTGTGTATTACATGATATATTTTTTGTGATAACATAATATCAATGTACGTACACTTTACCAGGTAATTTATCGCATTACAGCAAAAAAATGTTTCGCAAACTCGGGGATGTTCAAAGTAAAATGTCGAATCCTCACGGTTTAAATCTGCACTGTCGTTTATATCGAGCAATTTGAACCAACATTATTTGTTTTAAAACTGCAAGAAACGCGCGATTTGTTGTTTAGACTTTACTGCGTGTTTAGCCTGGGCATTGCTGTGTATTTGATTAGATTGAGTCCTTTAAATACCAAATAAAAAAATCTTTGTTCATATGCAAGTTAGCGTAACGGCAGGTATTTTCATCGCTATATTGTTTTTATTGCATGCAAAGCTCATCGACTACTAAATATATTTTAATTGACCCCCGCTTGGGAGTCGCTGGTGTCTAACCTTGGGATTGCGTGGATTGCGTGAGTAGATTTCGGAATTTGCGTTGAGTTGTCAAATGCTCAGTCGCGCGTTCAGCGTGATGATAAACAATAAAAACAGCAAAGCGCAAAAAGTACCAGAAATATTGTCATGAGGTTTTTATTATTAGCGAAACTTCAGTATGCCGTTAATCGTGCAAATCGTTTTAGTTGTACATTTGTGGTGAAGTCTGGACGGAAAGTAGTAGTTGCCGAACTGCATAGACGTACAGTTTTGCAAACTACCGGGGATGCGACATGTGACAATCCAAGTTCGTTTGTATGCTGCCTTCATATGCGCCGAGTTGTAAGATGTGTCGTGTCATCGTAGGTGGGAGTGTCTAGAGTGTATGCTGAGTTCTACAAGACGCTGCCGTCAAAGTTGGTTAAATGTTTAATTTATATGTGGTGTTATAATGTGCTAATAATCCTGACTGCTGTCTTGCGAACCTCGGAGATGAATCTCCGGGATTTCAAATCACACATTGATTCCGTTTGTTACATCGTTGGTTTATTAAGATTTCAGCATCAGAATATTTTAAGTGTTTAATTGCAATTAGCAGCTTATTCAAAAAGAATGTCATGAAATGCAATAACATTCGTTAGTAATTAAAGTAGAAATAGGCTAACAACGTAAAAACTGATTGCCAACCCCTATTGTGGGTCATATATATAAAGCGCTGATACCTTAACTTATAAGTTAAGTTTATTGCTTGACTGGTCTCTATGGGCTTATGTGCTAAAGTCGTACTTAAATGTCTCTATTCGACTTTAGCCAGATCTAAGGCGGCTTTAGACAAGAGGCTGCTTGAGGTCAGCGTTGCCACGGCGGGCGATCGGTGCCTGCTTACCGGGATACGCGAGCATCGTCCTCGCGGCCTCCTTTGTTATTAATTAACACATACTGGCTCTTCTACTTATAATTGCAAAAGCTGACCACTTAGAATAAATGCGAGTATTTTTTAACTAACTCTAGACTTCACGGCGGCGCTCGCACTCTAACTATTTACAGTCGCCTGACAGAGTGTCGCAGCCCAGCTTCCATGTTATTTCGCCTGTCTAAATGTCGTAGATTCCCGTCTTCGTTTTCTGGTCTATCTTGCTGGCACTTAGTCTAAGTTTTTAGCACGAATAACGTGTGGTCGGAAGTGGAGCGGTTTATATACAGGTGCTAGCTTTTTTCTAGAATATTGTGGAAGAAACAGTCGACCTGTTATTTTGCTTAATGGTAAACCAAGCGCTGCCAATACCAGTTACAACTAAGTAGTTATATCTCATAATTACTTGTTTGTTTGTTGCATATACAAAGATGAACAATTATTTGGAAAAAGAACTAAACAAGATTTTCAAAAACAAATAAATTCTGAAGAACAACCGTGCATCTCAAAACAAGTAAGTTCGTTTTCATGCATGTTATTTTTTGTCAAGTAATAAACCTCAACCATTTGGATCAGTAATTCTTGGCCATGGCTCTCATCCATCTTTATTGTCGCTCTTATTAAACTCTGAAAATTTACTGATAAAACAGCTAAAATTTGTTCAACAAAAATTTTTGTTCAACCAGTGTAAAACCTTACAAAATATTCGTTTTTTTCGTTAACTTTTTTTGTTTTGTAATTCGTTGTCACACAACTTGCTTGTCATACTAAACAAAATCCTCTGCACTTTTCTAGTATCCAAGTTGCTATTTTTAATGGTAATTATCATATGTAACAAATGGTAACAGTCTGTTCAGAAGTTTCGTCATGATATTTTTCCATGCTGCTCCTTTGCTTAAACACTAAACAAGGTTGAGGACCACTGGTTTAGATGATCGTTTGTGTAGTTTACATTGTGTGCAAGCTAAGGTAGTAAACAATTGTCTTGACAAAGCTAGAATCAAAATTGAGTTGAAAAGAAATATATCAGCATATTTGTGTGAGAATTTAACAGATAATCTTTTGACCTGCTACCATTAAAATATGATCAATGACTTTTGGTGCGACACATTTATTTACATTTTATTTAGGGTTAACTTTTCTAAAGGTGGTATTTTAAATGTGAAATTTATAGATAAGTGTTTGTTTAATTGTGGTGTACCAACCCTTACCAAGTTGGATTTAAAAACACGTTTTAAATGGTTGTAAACTTTTGTATTCACCTCTACATTTGGATAAATCATGTTTTGACTCCAAAAAGTCAAAAAAATACCTTTTTTATAATGACAAAAGTGTTATAAAATGAAAATACATTTGTTGTGTGGTCGCATCATTGTCACTGGAGGTGGTAAAGTTACAGTTGTTGTACAGTCAGCATTTTAGGTAATACAAGCACAAAAGTTTAGTCGGAATAGGTTTGTAAAAAACATCTGTCTTGATACATTGATAGTATCCCTAAGATTCTGACAATTAGGTTTATGAAATTGCCCAAAAAACCTCTTGCTTTATACATTAATAGTCCTAACAACCAGGTTGCATCTTTGGTTAAGTGCTATGTTATCACTACAGTTGTTTTTGTTGTTGCTATGTTATCACTGCAGTTGTTGTTGCTATATTGTCACTACAGTTGTTGTGTGGTCAACATATCAAGCATTACAAACATAAAAGTTTTGCCAGAATAGGTTGATCTGCTGTATAATATTAGGCCTTGTAGTTAAAAAACAGAGTGTGACAGCATCAGGAATATGTTTGTTAATTTATGTGGGTTATTATTGGAGTGAGCTAGTCTCAATATTAAATGTTTTTTGTTTTTGATAAGGCTCGAGAAAAAGTGAAACCTGAAAAGATTCCGCTTGATCCAACTTCCTCTAAAAGGTGAGTGCACTGGTACAACTTGATGACAATAACAAAACCATTTTTGGACACAACTGGTAGCAGTATTGTTTTCACACAGTTTTTTTCCTGTGTATCACCAGTTTGTTTACACATGAAAGTTTTTCTTTCCAGGCCATTCAGGTTAGAAATAATATTGATTCGAAAAAAAAAACTTATTGGTAAGATGCTTGTCTTATTGATTGACAATTTAAGCCTGATTGTCCCCATGGCTACCCTGGTGTTTTCATGCTTGCTATTCTGCCCCAAACAGAAAACAAGCAATACAATTTGTAAGCAACACAATGCAATCTTTAGTATCCACTTCTTCATGCATAAAGCAAACATGCGCTTGGTGCTGCTAGGTAGTTTAGCTTCTAAAAATCAAAGAGTACTTGTGTTGTGGTAACTGAAATATGTTTGTTACACCACACTTTAAAAGACAATGTATTGAATGTATATATATCTTCTGTGTAACTAATTAAACGTGTATGTGGAAAATACTATTCTTTGTCTGTCCACTGCTGTTTTTTCATTTTGTTCCAACCTGTTGCTTGTTGGTCACATTGAGTGGAGGGCAGGAATGACAGTACGTTGGTACGGCACAGTAGGCAGGAAAAATCACAGGTACAGTATGGTGGCATGGTTCACCGTTCACAAAGAGATATGTGGTATGCATAACTTAATACGTACCTTACCCAACTTCTATTCTTAATATAGGGGGACAGTATATGATGGTAGGGTATGTATTAAAAATGATCAAATGGTCTGGTACGGCCTTCGTAACAAGGTATTTTGTACACTCATCTCAATATGTACTGTACTGTCATTCTTGCTACAGCTTGTCCATACACTTTTGGCATGAAATTTTTGAAAGATTTGGATAAAACTTTTACAGTATGGTCATGGTGGTGTGTCATCTGCCGTGATTGTCCCCAAAGCCCTTATTGATTACCACTGTCCTCCCAAAAGGTGCAATTTTGTCATGTACTGTAAAAAGGGTTAATGCTTTTCTGTACCATGATAGGCTTCATTGTGGTGTCATCACGTTTGTTTGTCCATAAACTAGATGTTTGTCAAACTGGCCAAACCCCACGAAGAAAATTTTTTTTAGTTCACATGTATTTGCACATCTATTTGAATGAATATCAAAGTTGTGACAATAAATGTAATAACCCCAAGTGGGTGGATAGAAAAATCTATAAAAATCCTTATTAAATATCTGTCAGGTAAGCCTAATCGGGAATGTGTTTTCTATCAAATTACTTTGTTCATGGTATACTTGTTCACATACTTTTGCAGTTGGTGGGATTCATCATTGGACACGACATTGTTTAATGCCTAATGATTGCCTTGCTAGCCCACTCTGGTCATCAAATTTTTAAACAGGTTTAAAAAAAGTTGAAATTTCAAAATGCTATGCAATGGGTCATTTTGCTTTGTTTGTTTGACCCTCAAGTGCTTGTGGTTTAACAGTTTAATCAAGCTCTGTGACCCATTTGCAAACTCTTCTATGACCTACTGGTTGAGAATCACTTAACTAAACATATGTTTGCCATTCAATATGTCATATGTGTTTTTATGACATTGTTATTTCAGATCTACTGACGAACTGTCCCATCCTGAGAACGTTAATGATGTTGATCTCCATCAGGTGAATTTAGAATGTTGTGCTAAATATTGTCAGAGACTTTGTTTTAAACACTTAATTTGGCTCAAGTAAAGTGGAAAACGTATTACCCTTCATTGTGCCTCTTAAAAAAATCGTTTAATTTTTTAAACATGCAGCTCAGTAATAGCTGAAATAGAAACAAGCAGCGTTAAAGGGCTCTGGTACGTCTGTATGTGGCACTTGCATTGACGTAAGCCGTTTTGGACAAAAATATACTGGTCCCAATCTCCCAATACAAATGGCAAATTTGGATTTTAAAATTTGATATTCTATATTGAACATTCCATAGTATCAATATAAAGGT
>QXVZ01004785.1:0-10684 GCA_008931825.1 Phallusia fumigata
ATGTTGTTTGTTTAGTGACACAGACTGTCCGACTGACCAGCACTTACCCTGGGTCAAGCAAACAAACGGTTTCCAAATGTCCATTATTGTCCCTTGACAAACAATCACTGACTAATAGTTTCGAAATTCATGATAAGTTGTATAACCGATATAAGGGAATTGCAAAGGAATGTTTAAAAATACAAAAAATAAATTTACAACCTTCTTCCCCACCAAACAATTATCTGGATATAAAGGCACAGCAACTTTTGGCATAAACTTGAATCATATTGTTAATTTACAATCAAAACTAAATCACATATATATGGCATGTATGCAACTTACATAAGTTTTTCACAACACCCATAACAGCGTAATGGTTATTAGGGAGATGTTGCAAATAATGAAACTACAAATAAGACAGAAGTTTGAACTTACTCAGGCAGGTTGGAGCAGGGTAGTTGTCCCAGTCACCAGTGTCAAGACAAATACTTTGAACATTTGAGCTGTCAAGCACATAACCTGTGTTGCATCGGAATATGCAACTGGAATCCTGGAAATTCGAATTGGAACAGGAGACCTCTCCGTTTTGGAGTGACGTCAACGCTGGGCTGCATATAATGCCTGTACAAACGTGCATCAATTATTTACGCTTGTGATTTAAACAGAGAAAAATTTGCGGTGGCTCTTTTGCACATTGTCACAATTCAAGTTGCCAGGTGAATCACTGTTAAATCAAACCTAAAATACAACGTAATACAAAATCATCTTATTTCAAATCTTTTTTATTAAATTAATCTTCTTCACAAACATAGTTATGTTGCTTGGTGTATTTTTACTGCAAAAAAAGCTGGGTAAAGAAAAGAAACCATTACACACGTTGGCATGTGGTGGTTGTGGCATTAAACATTT
Source organism: Phallusia fumigata (assembly GCA_008931825.1). NCBI lineage: Eukaryota > Metazoa > Chordata > Ascidiacea > Phlebobranchia > Ascidiidae > Phallusia > Phallusia fumigata. The sequence continues at coordinate 892 of QXVZ01004785.1, forward strand.
CATTTCTCATGCAAACCGCTGGGTAGATTGCATTGGGAGGAAGTCTGTATCCATATTCACACGAGAAAAAACACTCTGAACCTTGGTAGGAACCCAGTGAACACGAAACATCACCATGTTCAGGCGCTGTAGGGGAGTTCTTGCATGGCCAACCTGAGAAATATATGTAAGTGATCTAAATGTGTTGTTAGGCTGGATATTGGCAAAAGGTATTTTATAGTGTAAACTAATCATTTTGATCAAAAGTGATTCACAATTCATACACTGAAAAGCCTACTTTATCAAAAGTGGGATTTCCAATCTGTGGGATTCTTTGCATAAGGGGGAAGTGACTTCGGCACAAATTTTTGCAATCACTAAAATTAAGTACAAACCATGGCAGTGGATGAAATCATGTTTTCTACATTGATTCCTCACAAGTTGTTTGTTTATCCACTTACAAGCTGTAAGATTTTTAGTAGTGTTTATCATTGTGAGATCATTACTTTATCTTTCATACATGGATCTGAGGCAAACTTGATGCTTTATATCATTGCGCAAACCTTGCATCGATGTAAGATCAGTTGTTCCAGCATCAACTTTCGCCATCCAGTGGCTCGATGATGAAGAATAAGTAATCCTCCCACTTTCAGAATCCAAGTATCGAACGGAATCAGACAAGGATGATGTCAACTTGTCGTAACTCCATCGCTGAGCAGATATTGTTTCATCACAATCTGCAGTAACCACTAGCGACCCGGATGCAGTCGAGTTTGTTTGTATGCATTTTTGAGTTCTTTCATTTTTGATCATTTGGTTCGAGACCCAAGACCATAGTTGGGAATCATCTTCGGTATTGCAGCTGCTCACTACAGCTAAACTGGGTGAAGATGTTAGTGACGGTGTATCGATTACCGTCAGACAATGTCCTGTTGCTTCCGCTTCGATTTGAAATGTTGGACCTGGAAATATAAGTACAACCACTTAGGGTTTTATTTTAGAGATCTAAGCAGAAGGCCATGCCCCAGCTTGTTGCTTCTTTACAAAAACAAACAAAGTTGAAGTCATCAAAAAAAGTATTTTGCAAATTATTGTGATTTTGTTAATTAAAATGGGAAAGACACCATGACCAACACAAATTGATCTTATAACCAGTAGTGATCCAGTAACACTTTCAAATTACCTATAAAACTAAGCTAACCCTATTAGACAGGGAGAAACAGGACACAATTAACTGAGTGTTGGTGAACTAAATTAAGAAACTGTCGACTTGTTCAAATGTTTGTGGTTATCCAGTTACACAGAACAAACAAACGGCCACAATTGTCATTTCCTACTTCGTAACATTAGAAGCAAGTTCTATCAACTAAAACTATAGACAATGCACTGAATGAAGGCACCTGCCTCTCAAAGTAAAGATGTATCTTAACATTACAAGTTATTAGTGTAAATTTTCCATTGTTTGTTTGCACTGGGTTTAAAAGTTGAAATCCTCTAGGTTGCCATTGTACTTTGTTGGGTGGCAAAAAACTTTTGACTTGGTTCCAACCAAGTAAGTTTAAAATCACCGGTAGTAGACTGAAGTGTTGGTTTGTGGCATGTTTACAAAACAGCTGTTTTATTTTTTACACATATTCATCAAGACACCAAACATACTTGGTTGGAACCAAGTCAAAAGCTTTTTGCCACCCAACAAAGTACAATGGCAACCTAGAGGATTTAAACTTTTCAAAGTGTATTACTAAATGCAAACATTTGAAATGGAATTCTGCCTTTTGGGTTAAGATGAAATAGATTAAATATTCACTGTATTCAGCCACAAATTCTGAGAGTTGATAATCTTTTAGCCAATTATTTTCATTTTGCAAATTCTATCACTGCACATTTACTAAAGAAAAGTAAAGAAAAGAATTTTTTCTCAAAAAAAGTTGTAAACATTTCTTTGTCTGGAGGTAAAGTCATCAGATTGAAGAGGAGCTTTGGGTGGGGGGCGTGCAGAGGAGTAAGAACAAGGACTAATGCGGATTACGAGTGGAGCGGACAAATATTGACATAACACAGCCGAGCGAAGTAAGTGGCTTCGGGCTATCCTGATCGTTGTAATTGTGTCATGTAACCAGCAAAGCCCGCCTGCGCCTGTTTGCTTTATCAATTCTCAATACTTGAATGAGAGCGCGCGTTGGAACGAGAGAAGAGCTGACACAAAACGAATCGATTGTTTGGATCGTATGGGTTTGTTCACAATTTCGATGGACGTTTTTAATAACTGTGGAACAACGTTATGCGAGGGGCGTTTGTCACATAACATAGCAGAGAAAACGTTAAAATTAAAACGCAAGAAAGGCATATAACGACATTTTGAACCAAGACCGGAGGTTTTGACATCTCTACCAACGCACAAACTGTTTGCAAATATAGCAATACCCTCCACAAAGCCCAATGTAGAAGAAGAACGATGAAACTGCTTGTAGGTGTTGCACTAAGTCACACCTGCGGGTCCGTGTTCCCAAGTAGGTCAGGTGGAGTCAATAAAAACCTCTCGAAACACATGACAAGGGGGGCAGTGCTCTAGAGTGTTGAGTTGATCGCCCAGAGCGCCAGGTTGAAACAAAAGCTTTCTACAGTCAACTATCCGTTTGTCACGTCATAAAGCATATCGATCATTGCGCTTATGACGTGTGAATTGTGGCGTTGTCACGTGTGAAAGGGGATTCGACTCGTAACAATAAACCACTCATTATGACGATGATGTTTTCTAGAATTTCTCACAACGTGAAAAGGACACTTCACTAAATCACTGTACCTGTTTTCTGTTGCTCTTAAAAGTAACCTTCCCAATTTAAACGCTACAGATTAATATTAATTTGGCGTCTCGCTAGAAAAAAGGAAATTTTCTAATATTGTGCCCAACTTTAATCTCATGTTAGAGTTGGACACACGAGAAAGGACAAGATTAAAAGTAAGTTTAACAAAATATATTTGTAGCAGTTTCAGCTTTAAGGCTGTTCTTCAACATGAACTTATGACGTCACACACTCAGCAGAGAGCGCAACAGACAAGTTGTCATAAAATTCGCGTAACTCTCTCGGCTCGAGTGAGATTATCCACTTGTTACGTAACCGCAACGTCACAATTTGACAGATGAAGCCACCCACATGTTAGAGCATCTTGTGGTTCATGCATCAGCAGAACTAACAAAACCGCAAAACAAGATTAGCTTGGAACTGAAATTCGGGCTGGAAGCCTTAGGCGGATTGAACGATTACTTCTTTTCCAAGCCACCAACGCTAGTTGGTTGTTTTTTGTTTTTGAGGAAGTATGAGGAGTCAGCTCTTTCACAGTTTGGACAGTTTGTAGTTTTAATTGAAAGTCTGTTGGTTGAATACATTATTAATTTTTTTCCTTTCACAAAGGTGCCGATAAGCAGTCTTGAAACTCTGATACAAATTCTGTTCAGCCCACTCAGGTTTTTAACAGAGATCGCAGCACCAACTTTATCGAACATTCCACCGGATCGTCGGAATTCCACACCACTGACGTCAAATGCGTTATGACGTAATCCGTTCGAGTCCTGTCGCGCATTTTATGCATGAAAGGAATTTAGCTGTTTCGCCCTCCTATGCAGATGTTTATGCCAGGACAATAAACAAAATAAAAACAACAGAACAAAACTAGTTACAGCTTGTCAATATTCAGCGTAGGTTTTAAGTTACGACACCCAGCACATAACGCCTCTTGCAGGCCTGGTGTACTGTGTAACACACCAACTTACAAAGGCGGTAATCCACATATGGTGTAAGTTACAGCAATCCGATTATGGGCTGGAGATATTCAACAGCGCACAGTTTCTCAAAACAGCAAAACATCTAAAGGGAATTTGGTGAAAGAGAGGAAACCAATGTCATGAATCAATAAATGTCATAACTGTATCCCGAAAATTGATGCAAATTAATCACATGGGTTAAATTGAATATCAATGTCTCATACTTTGTCTGGCTGCTAAACTTTGAACATTGTGAGGTAAGGATTAGCCTGGCTCGACATTCAAAGTTGTTTGTAGTGTGTGGAAGCGACACGTAGTAGGAGACACAATCATATTTTTGTTTCACTTCCAATCAAAAAATGTGGAACTCTTATCAATGGTCTAATAAGTTTCGTTAGATGACATGATACTGCAATTAATATAAACATGCAAACAAACAAAAATATATATGAAGGTGATCGTAAAATTCCAAGCCAATGTTCAACGGAATTTGTTGCCAGATTTTCTTGATACTTAATCAAAGGAGTCCCCGGGTAAAATCCTTATCTGACGATTGAGAACAACTGCGATTTTGCGCGGGGTCATTTGCTCTGACCCCCGTGACAACTGCCCATCCGCTTAACGGATGGAGAAATGCCCAGCGGCTCTTCCACGTCATACGGCGGCAATTCACAAACGATGACGTCATATTAACACACTACATACAATGAAGGCCAAGAAGTGACATCTAACCGGGCAGAAGTTTACCATGATTGTGGGTGGGTTGTCGTTTCTTTACGGGCGATTTGTAATAAGCACAAGTGGCACTAAAGAAGTAATTTACTTGTGGCAATCCTATTAACAGCTGTAATGTAACTTGTGATCCCAAGGGGGAAAAGCCTCAGTGCGAGGGAGTGTTGTTAAAACCCGAAAAGCTTGCTTGTGATGAGTGGCCTTTTCCATTTGAAATAACGCCTTTAATCACTTTAGAGCAATGAAATGCAACAAATTACAAATGCTTCCTAAAACAAAACGCAATCGTCACAGTTTGGGCCATCCCACGAATCCCAAAACAAACAAGAACTAAAACAGTGGATCCACACAATAAACATGATCTTCGATGTGTTATTGTTTTCGATGCTAAGAATGAAAACTAATCTTGTCGAAGCGTCAAATGTTTCACGCAAAGTCGGTTCGTTTTCACGTTTTCACACAAAACTTTAAATACCTTAAGATCGGAATTGCTTTGAAAATATATTGGATCAGTTTATAAACAAGAATAAGGGCAGTCGACTTAATCCACAGGTTAAAATCTGTTGGAGAGCTTGGAACAAAGCGAAGTTGGCAGAAGTTTTTAAAACGACAAGAGTTGCAAGTAACAAGTTAAATTTAATCCCGTAAACATCCTGTCTACTGGTGTGAGACGGGAACGGAGTTGTCACCAATCTGTGTAACGGGAAACAAACAAATATTGTCGGCTTGCTCCCTAATGTCACGATTTGTGCGAGTTCATCGCAACTTGATTGATTTTCAATCAAGATTTAAGGGCTTCTGGATTGTGTATTAGAATATTTTTTGATGCGTCAAACTAATTGTTTTACATTCCTCTCCTATGTTGCACATTCATTTCAATTAAAATACATCGGATTGTGCTAAAAAATATCTTGAACACTAAACATAGTTCTGTTCATATCAAAGATATTATCCCATATACTTGTGAAACACAACAGGCTTTAATATTTCATAAAGATATGCAGCTTGACGCTTTTAACAACCAACTGAGCAGAATATACAAGAAGTGTTTTGATTGGTAGGAACCCAAATAAACCCGATCCATCGACAACAAACACTCGAACGCAGACATCCAGATGGGTCGATGTTTTCGGGCAGTCAAGATTAACGCCGTGGTTGATCGATCTGCTGTGAGATTTTGGGAACACACAGGAGACAAAAGATAGATGAGATAGTGGAATAAAGGTTATTGATTATCTGACTAAAATTTAAACATCTCGGAGATTCTGGTTTCGTCACAACAACGTAATACACAGTTGATAAGAATGTTTCGATTTTGGCTTGACAAGTTGTCGACAAAAAACTTTTGTAGCAAGTTTAGAGCAATTGAATGGCACAGGGTTGGAGAAAAAATCACCAGGTTCGTTGCATAAAGACCAAATCCATATGATTACGAAGCGCTGGTTGAAAGCACACATCGCCTAAAACTGCAAGCATGAATATTGTGCGCAGTAGAGCGTGACAAATCAAACATCCGTACTTTAAATACAGTTCAGCAAACATTACGTCACATTCGTTTAACAACACATGGAGAACCTTGAAAATACCTTGCTTACATGAAAGCAAGCAAATTTCGATGAGTTTTTTGTAACTAACCCTAACCAAAAAGCTCCGACTACTAGACTACAGTATTTCTGCAAAAGCATTTACCAGATATATTTCAAGCGTCTTTGCTATTTTAAAGGTTGTACTACCAAATGGATAAATTTTTAAAATAATAACAAGTGCTGTCCCAAAGTGGCTAAGACGCAAATTGTTCCCAGTGACATTTGCTTGTGGTGATATTAAACCTAAAAGCGGTTTAAGACTGGTTTTCATAGGGGTTAGTGCAAACCTCAGCGACTAAGGGATTTATGAGCCAGAAAAACTACAACTAACATATTATTGATTAGGTTTCACCACTGCCACAATGGAATATCGATGACCAACCATGTCGCTTTCCCAGTTGCATAATTATTTCAGGCTGTCAGCGCTAATGTTTTGGAATTGAAATTTACGTTCCGATGCCGAATCTGGACCACCTACTGACCAAAATACAATGCACACGAAACTTAAAACTTCAGCTTAAAACAATTCTGAATCAGTTAATAGCAGCAGTCTTTATAAGCCTTAGCCGAACAATGGTGCTCTCATGTTTAAATTATGCAGAGAAATGCAGTGAAATAATAGGTTAACTTAGTTTGGCGTTCCGCATTTTCTGACAATGCAACGAATAAAGCTTGAATAAATTTTACTTTCGTTAACTTTCGTGCGATTGTAATGCAAATGCCCACGGTTAATTGGGATCGAACTTACAACCAAGTTTTAACTTTCTTGATGAGAAGTACGCGACCTAAATACGAAAAATCTGTTTAAAAATGACTTTATTTCTTCAAATCAACATATGACAACAAAAATCCCCTAATAGAAAAAATGACTGTCGGAATACCGAGATACAGTGTATTAGTTTTGAAACAAACGTTTATGTTGCGAATACTTGTAGCGTTATTCGAAAACAAGTTTTTTTGCAACGGTTGTTTCAATATATTGAACACTCCCGCTCAAACAGAGCAAACAGGGAGCTTGTGCAGTGATTAACACAGTCAAGTGCAGGGACGGCGGCATTAAGTGTTCTTAATCGTGCTTGATAAGTAACGTGGTCGCACGAGACGGAAGAACCACGGCGGCAAAGTTTCGAAGCCCGCAGGCTGTTACTGAGAGCGGCATTCACAGTTTAACACTTTAAGCTGATTACCTGCTACTTCGGGTAATTAAGTGAAGCCATTCCATTCATTTGACCCAGCCGGCCCAACTCAACAATCGTCACAGACGACCGTGCACGCTTTTCATGAGCACTGAACGCGTTTCGCCGTGTGAACGACAATACTATGCACCGTGGTTGCCTCCCAAAGCAACAAGGTCACGGCTAGATGTTTAATAATTTCATTTCGACATTAGAAAATTACCTTGGTTGCCGCAGTCTGTTTAGAATACCTGGACTGCTTTTTATCAAAAAAATTTTGAAAACACAATTGAAAATAAAGTATTGTTAGCAAGCTTCTTATGTGATTTTTTTTCAGAAATGGATAAAATCTTCCAAAATTGATTCATTTTTCTGAAGCTTTTTCTGATCGCGTACCACTAGCGGTAGTGTTTTGTCACCTGGTGAGGAAATTAGCCCGATTTGCACCAACCTAATGTGACAGAATTAGTAACGAAAGCACACGGAAATGTAGGAAATTAGAAGCAGAATCCAACCAGTAAACACAAAACTTATGAATGCAAGTGTTTGCACAGAAAATAACAGTTCGCGCGAACCATTAGTGGTAGCATACCACATGTTGAAAGCAACTGCCCAAAAATCAAAGCACATTATCAAGAACTGTGGCGATGCCAGTCGTGAAATATAGTTGCTCTACACCACAGAACCAGCAGTGATGCGGCCCTATTAAGCTGAAGGTAAAAGAAACAAACTGACGTCATCACCGGGACGACCACGCAGCATTGCTGTTATGCATTGGAGCGTAACGGCAACCCGATAATATGTTTTACTTTTTTTCTGCCCAAAACTTGGGTTTCGTGATGTAAACTCGTGCACCTTTGTTGGGGAGAAGACAAATGTACAAGTACGCATCCACCTAGAGCGTTAATTGCATTTGCCTAATTAATTTTCTTTGCGGCAAAAACTTCTTACCTTTTTGGTCTTTTTACAATTTTTCCGACCTATAAAATAATGTAATCCCTACAACAAGTTTTCGGTGGTATTTTACAGCAGTCAAGCCGAACCCTTTGGGACAGATAAAAAACAGTTCACATCCTCATCACTTGCTATAATCAGATAATACACAACTATGCATGACGTAATCTAGTTATTGTTGGGGACACTTTATGACATCATAGGGCTGCTGGGAGTTTCCCTTTAATGCGGGGTCTACTGGGAAAACTAAGCAACGTATTGCCGGTACTCTGATCGCGGAAAGCCAATAATCGCTGCCGACAATAGGAAACGGATGGTGAAGTTATATCCAATGATGGGAGTGGCTTGCCACTGTGCTTCCATTGCACCCATTACTCGGCCAATTACATGTTCCAACACAGACTTACATTGCATCCATTACTCAAATGGTCGCTTGTCCCAAAGGCCTACTGTTCGTTGCGGCTTGATTTAGAAATACAAAGTTGGTCCAATGTTACGTGACTAATATATTTTACAAAAATACTATTGTTATCTGGCATCATGCTAAAAATATATTTGCTGGCATTTGTACATAAATCACTGGGATTAAATTGGCGTTTTTGGAGGTAAAGATAAAAACTACCAGGCCTGCTGGCATACAAGCGTCAATTTATGTTTGCATGTTACATTGAGGTTCCACTATTCACATTATTTGCTTGCAATGTAAGGGTTTCAATAATAAATGAACACGTTTGCAGTACGACCGTACGACCGGTTTGCCAAAACTGGACACCAGAGCAGCAAGGTGCAGGCAATAAGAAAACAACGTAGACCGGCTCTTATCCCGTGCCTCTCAAGTGCTTGGCTAGTGTTCATGGTTAAAAGCGTGATGGCCCGAAATGTTACTTGCTCACACCCGATGTCGGGGAAAGTTAGCATTTAAGTTTCAGGTATAAGAAGGCGTGTACGTGCAAGCAATAACTCTTTAATGTGAAAATCTAAAAAAATGTTAAAAAAACTGACAACCCAAAATTTTATACAGCTATTTAAAAGACCAGGTAAAGACGACCCAACAAAACCGGTACAACAGATGTGATTATTGCGACATAAAAGGTAGGATAACATTATTTGAGTCTAAGTCATAATAAGTCAGCGAACTTATGGTTCATGAGTCATCAGGATAGGCAGAAACGCCAACGCAAAGATAAGTTAGCTTTGTACTGCGTGGGGGTTGAGATAGGGTGGGATTCGTTCCTATTTCAGCGATGAACATTTTCAAAAATTCTACGTTGGGAGAAATTATTTAAAACTGTTCGGGAAAGCGATTTTTAGTTTATTTATTAACCGAATTTAAATCAAAGACGAAAACGACCTTTAGACAAAGGTAAATAACGACTCAAATCCATCGCGTTGAACAATCGGATTTATAAAAACAAATCTACGAACTTTTAACTTTTATCATATTACCACGAACTAGCCGACAAACCACTGCAAAAAATATGGAATTTAAAGTTAATAAAACACAAAAACCCAAGCAATCCAAGTATTTCGTCAACACACTCCACGTTTATTTCTCTGTGTTGACCTTCGCACTGAGGCAAGGTCACGGGCAGTTGCTTCACAAA